>JAGVSP010000650.1:0-104564 GCA_022494985.1 Micrasema minimum
TGAAGTAAGGAATACGAATCCAACAGTACCTGTTAAATTAAGTAAGAGGACTGACAATGTGTTGGCTAATCTGAATAAATTAGTCGGAAGGGATTTTTGGGAGCAGAAAACCAACAAAAATTAAATGTCTTCGTCAAGGAGGCTGAAGATCTTTATAAGCTTTATATAACGGCCATCTGAAGTACGTAAGTAAAAGGAAATTCTCTTTTATAGTAAAAACAAATTTATTCAGTCAGCTTCGCTCAAAAACATGTTATTGTATGACTTAGCTGTGACCTCAAAAAATTTCGCACATAATTATGTGCGTATGTAATACTTTGTCGGTATGGTGAAATTTTACAAGAGATTACTACTACTAGTACCTACAGTCTTATGTACAAAAATATTATTAGTGGCTGATTTTTGAACAGAATTTTATTAATAAAACGATAATGATCAGCGTAAATATTAAAAACAATCGCCAAAACTTTATAAACGAAAGTTAATAGTCTTTTTAATTTCATACCATTAAAAATTGGTGTCAAGATAATTTTGTTTTCCCCCGTTGATAAAAGGGGTGGACTTGTATTTATTTTCATAATTAATCACTTTAAGTACCTCAGTAATTTAAAGAGGAAGTAATTTTTCAAAAACGTAATTTTATATCTCAATTTGAGAGCCCAAGCATTTGCGTGGGTTGGTACTCATTGTAACTATAATATTTATTATATTAAAGTAGGTTAATTTTGCTTTGATTCAAGGTTTATTTCAGATTATAGTTTTTCTAGGCATTTTTCAGCGCAGATTTGGTTTTAGTGTATAAATAATTTAGCACTTGGACTAATATTTGATATAACATGTATCGTATGTTTACCGATTTTTCTAGATTAAAAACCGACCCAAATGGTTCGTGTACTGGAAAAGAAAATAAGTTTATTTAATGCCTTACTTGCCTGTATGATTTCTCAGTTAGCAGTTTGGGAAATTAATCATAAATATTAACTGCCTTTTCTCACGCACTTTGGTTCCATGCGGTGTCACCTCTCAGAGTTATTATTTCCAAAGATTTGCGTTTTAACTTTCAGCGAGCATTTGAAATAACAGTTTGGGGTATTTTAGAATAATCTAGAACAAAGTTGAGCGTTTTGATGAAAGAATTCAGCACAAGGGGCGTGTAAACACGTTTCGTATAGACGCCACGTGCACAAAGTTTTAATTGCCACCTTTAATATATACCTATACGTAAACGTGCGTGACCTATAGCAAAACAAGCAACTTTTTTTACAATTAACGTTTATTAAAGTACTTAAAATAATTTTTACTTGTCTCTTTTTCACCCTTAAACATAAAATCAATTGTACACAACATTTTGAGTGTGTCCAAATACTTGTAGACAAAAAGTTATAAGCATTACAAATTGAAGATTTATCTTCAGGCGTTTCCTAGTAGGTGATATAATTCGGTAAGAATCTCACTTGCAATCATAAAGGTTTCTGCTAAAATGCTTAGCATTTTCTCAAGTAAACGCCTAGATATCCATATTCCCTTCCAAACTTCTCATCTCAGTTAAGATGTCAAATTGTAAAATCAAATGTATTTAAAAATAATTATTTATTTACTTGGCCGAGAATTGATGAATAGATTTGAAAAACTTCCTACTGAGAAAATCAGTGCGATGTTAATATAAAACTGTTAAGTATTTTTGAGTTATAATCACAATTACCTCCGTTATTAGTCACCCTCGTAGCATAGTGGTAGCGCATACGGTCGCGGGTTCAATTCCCGTAGGGGGTCAACATGAAATATTTATTTACAAAATGATTTTCGTATTAATATTTCATGTGTGATACCTTGCACTGGTACTGAAGCGTAAGACTGGTCATCTTACCTTTGTATTTTTATGCAAAGTTATAAATGAAAAAACTAGGGCAGAAACCCTGTCACTTGATGAAATACTTACTGCCTATTAATTGTGAGGACGTTTTTGATTAAACATTTTCGTTTTGCAAAGTAAATCAACGTAAATTTAAATTAAGCCATGGAAACCAAACACTGGAATATTGGTGAGTTTTAAATTGACTGTCGAAATCAATTTGCAAATCAAATAAGCCCTGAGGCGGTCAGCAGAAGTAGGTATCTGCCAAATATCCGTCGGTTACGAGGTTTATCACAGCCGCCTTTTAATTTCCTGAAAAAACAATACATTAGTAGTCCGTGGTACAAAAACACCTCAAAAAATCTTTTTAAAATAGGTTTCGCATAAACTAATTTTCCGCCTCGTAGCACAGTGGTAGCGCATTTGGCTACCGTGCATTAGGTTTCGGGTTCGATTCCCGTAAGGGTCAACATGAAATATTTGTTTACATGTGATTTTCATATAATATTTCATGTGTGATACCTTGGGCTGATACTGAAACGTAAGACCGATCATCTTACCTTCTTGTAAAAAATTAATCGAGAATCGTTGCACTTGGTGTACCGATGCAGTGCGCTATGCACCTTTGGGCGCGGATAAGGGAAAGTAGTAGTAGTAATTGAATAATAAAAAAACTTTTGAATTAAGATTCTTTAATATAATTTGCATACTTTGACGTAGTATTTAATGAAATAATGCAGATTCCGCAACGCAATTGTGGTCTCACGATACCGTGAGTCCGGGTTCAATTCTCGGTGAGAACAAATATATAAAATATTTTTTTCCAAGCCTGGGTATTTGGTAATGTTGTTTTTCTCCGCAATTTAGCCACCTGTCTGTTTTAAGGTAATTGAAAAATGTATATTATATATTTTTAAATATTTAATAAATTACTACTTAAATTATTTTTGGTTATTCACACGGTGTATCTTATTAATGTACTTAACAACATATTTAGAAATAAGCGAATAATCATCTTTCAAAAGGAAAAAAAAATGTGAAAAACTTTAAACATTAAACTTGTTTACGTAATAAGATACATGTTATGTAGTGAAATACACAAGTGTTTTAGCTAGATTTTTTAAAGTAAACAGGCTCTTTTCTGACAGCTTATGTACGAAATGCTTTGGATGTAGTATTTATCATAACGATGAAAGTTATGACGCATCAACAAATACTTTGGTTTTACAAAATAGGCTTTACTGACAAACAACGCTAACCAAGTTAGAAAACACTACTGGTCAAATTAAAAGCGACATAAAAAATAGCTTTATTTATTTTATATTATCATTATTAATCTTTTCATTATTAAAAAAATACAAGAATAGAGCAAAGGAGGGAACCCAATTTGTTGGAAACACGCGCGGGTGAAAATTGTGCGCCTCTCAATTTGAGCTTATGCCCGCTTTATATGGGACAGTTTCTTGTTTAGAAAACTACACAGTTTCTTGTTCAGAAAACTGTGCAGTCTATCAAACTTCTGTCAAAAGACACGCTAAATATGTGTATTTTTGAAACGCGATTGTAAGTTATTATCGTATGTTTGCTCTTAGGAAATTGTATATTTAGCTGATAATGTAAATATGTTATTGGTTTTTTACGTATTTAAAAGCATACAATAAACCAATGTCTACTTAAACGTTTACATAAAAAAACATTGACTGTCATGTCAGCTTAAATCTGACACAAGCACACAGTTTTTCATGCAGTTTTAGCTTTATACGGGACCGTTTTCAGACTACACCGAAAACTGTGTAGTAAACTGTCCCATATATAGCGGGCTTAAGACTATGATGTTTACTGCGTAATCCATACATGATATTTGTGTAAAAGCACTAAAAATAAATTGGTGCGATATCATAGTAATAATTTATAATTGGTTTTTTTTAAACTAATTATTTGAATGAATTTTTGTTTTTATTGCCTCGAGGTTTGGTGGTTAATGCAAAGTATGAGGTTGTGGATTTGATTCCCGACAAGGTCAATATGAAATGATTTATTGACATTTAATTAACAAGTCATTTTCATTTAAAAGGTATATAATAATTTGCAATATCTTGAACTGGCGCTGAAGAAAAATATCAAAATTCACTGCACTTGGTCTACTATTCAATGTAGTGCCCCATGCACCATAGGGTGCGGTTAAGGCAAAGGAGTAGTAGTGATAGTAGTTGGTGTCGGGTAAAATGAAATTGGGGAATATGTACTTAAAGCCAGGAATCAATTTACATTTTCAAACAAGAGCCGACTTTTTTGAAAATCGTATTTACAAAAATATATATTTGCAAATAGGTAGGCGTAGTAAAAATTAAATGCATTTTTGACTTGATAACGTCTAATAAATCGATGGTCGCCGGCTGCACACACGAAAAAGCATGACTCATTGTCACGTTCCGCCTGAGCCGAGTGTGCAAGCGAGAGCGCGGAACAAGCGATAGAGAGGCACGATCGGCCAAGCGTTCGGTTTGCGACGCATCTATCTCTCTTTTACTCCATCGGCCGATGCATCCAAGTAGAAGGGAGACAGCAGCAGCACACAAGCTACAAAGTGAAAGTGAAATTAACGAGTGCAAAAAAATAATAATTTATGGGAAACAAAAAAAAAATCAATTAACTCCTGCTTTGTATTGTACAAAATAATACTAATTCAGTATTAATAATTTTATTCAATTCATAAAAGTATGCTATTTTTCATCAATGTTTTCTTATGACGTTATCACGTTTTTTTTTCTTAAATAAAATATTTTATAAATTCATAAAAAAAATATAAAACGATTACATTTTGAGACTAATAAATAATCATTGTGGTTGGTAAATATAAAGTTGTTATCTTTTAATTTGTAATATTTACAATAATGATGTAAGGCTATAATGCACTTTTTATATTTTTGAGCAGCTGGAAAAAAATGACCTCGTAGAAAGAAACGAATCACTTGAATTTTAAAAACAAACAAATGAAATGGTTTGTATAATTAGATCTGTAATTCTATTAAATGCCCAATTTTTTCAAACAAATACCAGTAAAAAAAAAAAAATTGTATCATATATTATGTCTACTAGTGTGCGATTTGGTTCCAGCAAAAACACAAGTAACTGTATCACCGAAGACTAAAAGCATCTGATACTAGCACAACAGAAAAGGTTTCCTTTCTCCTCTCTTCTAGATCCATGAAGACATATGATGATGCTGCTTTTAGGGGACAATAGCAGATGCGGGAAGATTTATGGTTGTTTACCGCAGACATATAGTGATAGTGCATTATTGCCATCAATGCTAATGGCTGACTTTCTATAGGGGAAATGGCCTGCTTAACCTTTAGGATCCAATTATGGTGCCAATATTTTCACCAGTAAGATCCCGCTTTAATAATAAAAAATGAATTATCAGTTTTCAAAGCACCAATCTTGATATTTTTTTCAACGTTATAAATCAATATAACTTATTGCCAGTTTTTGATCGCCTAAATAACACAATACTTTGTGATAATTGACTAATTGCTCAGCAATATAAAACGGTAAAATTTCGTTCACAAGTTCCTACACTATCAATCTATCGGTATATTCTAGGAATTTCCGATCCAATAATTTTCGTAATGATTCGGATTTGGCATAAATTACTGAGAATAACGAATTTATATCATCTGCAACACATGGGAATATATCAATGAATATTCCATTGATTGATTAATTTATCTGAAATTCAGTGTTTCTTTACATTTTTTAAATTGGTATATTCTTTAAATTCACACAATTATTTAAGTTAAATTCTGTTTCTCTTTTCTGTTGTTCACTTCATATCTTTTGCATATTTGTATATTTAATTAGCTGTAATTCTAAGATGACCATCCTACGGATGTATTTGGCGGAGCTGATGGATTTGGGCCTGACGTGGGAAGAGGCTAGAGAGCTGGCTGGTGACAGGGTCTCCTGGAGGGATCTAGTGATGTCCACATGCTCCACATAGGAGCGAACGTGGCCAAAGAAGAAGAAGAAGAAGAATTCTAATAGAGTCTAACTTATTTTTTAATTAATGTCTCCTGTGTACTTTTTCTTTATTTATGAGCTTAGCAAAAGCAACAATATTTTCAGTAACAATAAGTAGATGCTTGTACGTGGGTACATGTACCAATCAACAAAATATTCAGAACGGTAACTCTGAGGGTTTACTTAAAAATCTCATAACACTCATTTCCTTCTGGGTGTAAGCAGAATGCGAAACGAGATTTGAAAAATGTGCGTACTACGAATTATTTATGATGGGTGTGTATGTGTAAGTATGTGGAAGGAATGAGACAAGTATAACATTTCCGTTATTTCCGATTCACATACGTACGTACGTCACAAATTCTTAAATAAAATGAGGTACAATAAAGTTGAGTTTTTAGTAATAAATCAAATTTTGACACATCATTGAAAAATATCTGATACTCGAGTGTTAGGAATACGTCATTTGAAACATTTTCACGCACTTGAAGTCCCTTGAGATAGATTTTCTGGGTTTCATAGGTTATTATTATTATTATTATTATTTATTATTATTATTTAACCACTCTCAACAGGCCAGGGGGCCTTATTACAGAAGGAATAAACATCACAAGCCGCCAGGCTTTAGAAAAACCACCGTTTTTATTTATGTGCTCACCGGGAATTAAACCCGGAACCTGGAATCGAGAGTCCAGCGACCATTACGCTACGGAGGCCGCCAATCTCCGTTTATCGATATCTTATAGTAAGAAAGCTGAGTGATGTTTAACATAAATATATCGTAACTTAACGAATGTGGAGGAAGCGAGAGAAGTATGCCAGGACAGAGTGGTGTGGCGTTCTATCGTCTCTGCCTACCCCTTCGGGGAAATGGCGTGATGGTTAGCTAGTTAGTTAGTTACATAATGAAATTATTATTGAATTATCTAATCATTAAAGACGTTCGTTGAACCAAAAAAAAAAGTTTATCAGCAAAAGATTTATTATATCATACCCAAATTTACTTCTCGCATTTCTTCACTCGATTTTTAACAAAGAAAAATAAATGGTTAGTTTTTTTTTAAAAGTGATTCGATTAACAAACTTATTGTAATTAGTTTAATACAATAAGCAGAGTGTGATGTTCAGCGCTATTGATACAAGCAATTTGAAAGTAGGTTTTCAAATATCGCAATCAGAGTATCGCGTTATTATTAATTTATAAGATCATGAATAATTAATAGGCTAGAATTAATAAGGCGGGATAATTAATGGAAATTTAGTAAAATATGGCCCACTTTCGTTATTTCATTTCTTAATGAGGTCAAGTAATTAGACATTTAACTCGAGGGCTCGCGAAGAAGGGACGCTGCTATTGTTTTTTTAAAAGCCTAGTAAAAAGTAGATAGGACACGTACTACAGAAGTAGGTAGGGGAATCTGAGGCCAAATGGTTCTGTATTATTAACCTTGTCTTTTAACGTTATTTTAGTTTTTCCATTTTGTTAACTAACTAACTAACTAACCATCACGCCATTTCCCCGAAGGGGTAGGCAGAGAGGATAGAACGCCACACCACTCTGTCCTGACACACTTCTCTTGCTTCCTCCACATTCATACATCTCCTCATGCACGCACGTCGATTATTCCGACTTCTTACATGCCCACTTTCAAGCACTTGTTTTACTTGATCATGCCATGTCTTTCTCGGCCTTCCTCGACTTCTACATCCAGGCACAGTCGCATCATATATTTTTTTAGATGTTCTTTCATCATCCATTCGCTCTACATGACCGAACCAACGTAAAAGACCTTTCTTAATTTTGTCGATAATGCTTATCTCAGCCTTGCATTCTGCTCTAATTTCAACATTAGTGCACCTATCATACATAGTTTTTACCACACATTCGCCTGAGAGATCGCATTTCAACTGCATTCAATTTACTTTCATCCTTATTTTTCCAACTCCATGCTTCGCTTCCATACATAAGGGTTGGTACCAGAACTCCATTGTGCACTGCCAATTTAGCCTCTTTAGCCATTTTGTTAATTATTTTATTTATGGCACGCGTTTTATTACAAACAGAAGGTTACAATATAATTAAAAGTTACTCAGACTAATTTGTCCGCCTACTGATGTCATGGTTGGCGCCTTGGACTATGTATGAGGTCTCGGATTCGACTGGTTGAAATATTTATTTGAATGAAGCTTTTTACATTTAAGACATTAAGTTTAATATAATATGATACCTAGCAATGATGCTGAAGTGTAAGACCGATCACCTTGCTTTCTCATTCGACCAATTATTTATTATTTGACTTAATTCATACCTATGGAGAGCCTAGACATTAGTTGTATGTCTCGGCCTGCTAGATATAATTTTTTTTTAAATCGTTTTTCCAAATGTTTAATTAAATCTTACAATAATTATCTATTTAGCTTGTAATACTTAATGATTTGATTGCGCTCATCCTTCCCATTAGTTAAATCTACAGGTAGAAATTGATTGTATTGGTCACAAAGCATAGTGTGGGGAGAGTTAGTGATTTAGGTCACGTCTTTCAGACACCGCAAAACACTCTGCGACCTCCTTGCTATAATTACCGGGCAAATGAAGCTTCCTTTTACCCCGCTCTACCTCTTGCTCTGTATACTAATGCGGCCCAGCCTAAAAGGGCCGAATTGGGATCAAAAGGCGCTTTTTTGCAAAGAGAATAAATCTAACATTAAACGTCTTTGAAAAAATATTTTGTGTCTCTGCAAAGCGACGTCTTTCGAAATACAAAGGTAAATATTAAAAAACTGTCAAGTCTAGACACTTAAACTTATGAAAAAAAAGTAATTTTTAAAGAGTTTTAATGTTGGCCATACGCCATACTGTTTCAATGCAATATATGTTTATCCACTTAAATTCTTCGTGAAAATGCTCTTCAATCAAACGCTACTTTAATTAAAAATAATGACGCCATATGAAGTGGTGCAGCTAAAGCGCGATTTTGTCGACTTTTATTTGACAACGAGAGAGCTGTTTGCATTCGAGATTTTAAGTATTGAATAAGGCGGAGAAAAAAGGTCGAAAGAAAGACTCAGCTTCCAGGCGATGCCAGGAGACCTTAACCCGTCAATTTAGTAGAATAATTGCCCCTTGGTCTTATGCAGACTAGAAAGCGGGGGAGATCTTCTTTGCTGCATTTTGCCAAAATAACGTCACATGAACACAAAACAACGATTTTAATACAGACACAAGTACACAATGGATGAGAGTATTCAATAGTTAAAGATTGATTTTACGAGAATGCTTTTATAAGATGCGTTTAGATTAGTTTTAAAGAAGAGTTTGCGAATATGCGTGCGGGTTTTTGTAGCGGCTGCGTTATTGTTGTAATTTTTAGACTACCCGCGAAGTGCCATAGATAATTTGGTAATTTGGAAAGAAGACGGTATGGAAGGAATATAGGAATAGGAATCAAGGATTTACTGGGGCAACTTGTTCCAAGAATGACTTAGTACCAATCATCACCAGCAAGCCCCGAAAAACCAAACTCATCGGCCAAACCATGACTAAACATGACTTCTTATCAGACAAATTGTCTCGTATTTTGTGAGATTTGAGAGTGATTTCTGCATTCACAGAAAATTTTGGTTTACAAACCTATTCTAGTTCACTCCTGTTAAATATGTACATACGTATGTAATATTGTAAGTACCTTTCAACAATATATTCCATTCGTTTTGCTTAGTCGTTTGTCTTTCGGATGATTTATTCATCTCCTGAGAAATCAAATCAGTTAATAACTAATTCTTCTGGCGGATACTCAATGCTGACAATTATAATTAGCCTCACAGAACAGAGGAAGGATAAATTAACAGGAATTATTATCAGAATAAGGTGTTTTCGTTGGAAAAGAGTAATCGAATAACGTTATTAGCAGAGAATAGGTCTCTGCGGATTTCATCATATTTATGCCTGCGTAATGATATTACCCTTCATCATTTTGAAGATTTATCCGTACCCTGAGAAAAATGGTAGGTACCCATGTGAAGTTATGATAATTTATTCGTAATCCGGTTAAAGCAATTGCGGAATTTAAATAATAAATTATTAGAAATTAATTTAGATAAACTATTTTTGCCAAAGAATTATGAGATTTTGCCATAATATTTTTTTTCAAATAAGTCAATAAATGCAAAAAAAATGTATTTCTAAAGAGAATATTAATTAGATAACTTTTTAAAAATCTGTAAATAAGTTTATTTTATTTTAAAAATTCATGTTTTGTATTATAAATTACGATAGTCTTAATAATAAAAGAATGTAGAAGAACAAAAAAGCAGACTATTAGGTAGATAAATTAATATAAAAAACCAAACATTTCCTACTAAATACACTATGTTGAAAAAAAAAGTTGATAGCCAAATGCTTACCAATTTTCTCAACAGATGTCACCAAAGAAAGTAAATGTCGTCAATTGTGAAACGTTTGTGTGTAATTCATATTAATAGATATTCTGAAATTTGTCATGAATCAGATGATGGAATACCCTGGGCCTTTTTGGTCATGTTGAGCAAATAGTAATTTTTTTTTTACAGCAGCTTAGGTTCTGCATGCCAGTATTGCAAAAAAAGGACAAACAAAATATTTGTAAATTTTTTCACTTGATGGAAAAATGCAAAAATGCAACTAAAATTTTGGAAAAATGTCATTAATGAAGATACGCTTTATACCTATCATATTTATACTACGAATAAAAAAGATATGGTTTTCTAACACAAATTATTTACAGAATTTTTATTCGTACTTACCATACTTTAAAATATGGCGCAGTAGTTGCGTGAGTTTAGAACATTTTACAATAATAGGTATGTATTGTAGATACCGTGTAAATTTTTTTAATTGCCTATAAAATATAATTGGCCTCGTTTATACTTATTTCTACGCAATATTGAGGAACGTCGTGTAGGTGTGTATGGAATGTGAGATTCCATATTCCGCGGTACCTACTTTTATATTTGTTTACAGATAAATCACCAAAGTTTTGTCTGTGTTAAGTTACGGTTATGGCTCGCGGTGTACCACGCATTGAGCAATACTCGGATGTTCTCCATAGAAACTTCTAGAAGAATACTTTGTCAGTTGTGAAAGAAAGCAATAAAATATTATTGCACGCAAGCGAAAATGCTGTATATAAATTTCGGCGGAAGACGCTTTGGTGCGGACACTACACCACTGGGAGAACCTGTTGTTTACGAGTGGAACATATTTCATACCACTTTTGGAAAATATGATTTCTTCGTAATGTACAAAATAAATTATTGTTAAAATGGTCATTTCTTGGAACGATCTGTACGCAATCTTACTACAAACACTTGGACCAAATCGTTAGGATTCTGGTACGAGTTGGTTACCAATATTTTACTACTGGTAGTTGTGAGATATTATATTTACCTAACGGTAAAAATTAAGCAATTTTTATTTTTTGTATTAAAAAAATATATTTGTGCTAATCTTTGTTGTCTGTAAACTAAAAGGATAAGAACAATCGGGTTTCATGTGTTGTTCCACAATTAATAATTCAATAAAAGTCAGTTCAACGTTAACAACCTATTTAATACTTCCCTTAAACAGAGCTTTACAGTACAAAAAACATTCCGCGCACTCCAGTAATATGTATTTTGTACACCTCGAATGTGTTGTTTAAAAATTGTAAAAACATTAATATTCCTAAATATTATATTGCTTTTTTATTGAAAATTGTTGAAGTTTAAATGTTAAAATTTTTGCAATGTTAGCTCTGGAAATTACCTGAATAACTGGTGATAATATCAACGATTTTTTGACAAATTATATATTTCCGTCGCTGCAAATTAATAACTATGACATAGTATTGATATACTTTTATGTGATTTGCAATTCTATTGCAGAAGAATACAAAAATTCTGAAGCCCGTATCTATTATACGTTGTATGGATTTTCCCATTATAAGAGTCGAGTTGTAGTAAATAGAATGTACAACCATCGCGTCCCGATGATTAGCATTTCACCGGGAAGCGAAAGTTAATAAGGATTTAGTACAAGCATTAATAAAATATATTTCTTTGATTGGAATAATTTAATATCGTCGATGCACATCGAAATAAAGGCCATACGATTCTAAGCACATTCCGATGTCGTTTATTTGAACTTTTTCACTTGATTTAAAAAAAAATAATTCAAGAATGAAAGTGTTTTTTTTTTCCCTTAAAAAAACAGTTACTATCGACTTAATCATAATATGCCCAGATTCATATTTTAATACAATATTTACTATCTTGTGCAACAAATAAAATGTTGTGTTTCCTTTTCTGAACAGTATTATTCAACCCTTACCATAAAGCATAAAGCTATCCTTTACCATTTTAATATTTTCTTGAGCCAGAAATTTCGTTGTTCAAAAAACTTGATGGTTATTGAATTTAAAGAAGCATAACATATTCGGGATAAACGTAAATCTGGGAGAAATTGGAAATTATGTGTACCGATACCTTTGACCATCGAACCATGAAAACAGGACCGGCATCATATTTTCTCGATCTTAGAAACCACTCTGAAATACGATATTTTAACATGTCTGCTTTTTGAAAACTTGTATATAATATAAAACGGATTTAGAAAAGCCAAACTAAAGATAAATTTAGTCTGCATTGTAGTTTTGACCTAACTATGCTGCTATTATACACATAATATGCCATCACAATAAATAAAAAAATCCACAAAGCAGTATTCTATAACATGGTTAATGGTTATATTCTATTCAAATTCCGGGTTTTTATCCGATATTTGAATGGTATAATATTTGTAGGTTTTAAGTACTAAAATGGATTTTCAAAATATTATTAAACCATCTAATTAATTAAATTCATGACAGCCAATATTTTAAATTCTACAAGAACCTTTTGCTATTAACAAATATCTTTTAAATGTATTTTCTCAAGCACTAGATGTTTGAAATAATCTTAAACTTAAAATAATGCTAATATGCATAAGAGTGTTCCAAACACGGTAGCCAAATTGTATAGTCATGAAAGTCTTTAAAAATAAGGTCACAACATGTCGGCACCAAATTCAATATGCAATAAATTCTAGACAGTAAATTTTAGGTAATGTTCGATCGATAATGTTTTTCCTGGCTTTTCTCATACAAGTAATGCGGAAATATGAATATTTTCCGAAATTTTGTGCAAAAAAAGTCCGCGTTACGCAAGGTACGGTGCTTTTGTTTCTCGGTCGGGCGGGCGTAGGAAGATGTATGGCTGGCGTAATGGCGGGCCGGGAAATGGCGCGCGCGGGAAACTGGATTTGGCGGGAAAGGGATTTGGCGGGAGTGCTCGCTGACGGGGAAAACCCCTTCTAAACTTTGCCGCCTTTTTGCTCCGTGAAAAATTGGATATGAAGTTTGAATACCTCTCCAACTTATTGACTCCTAATATTATTTCTTTGTCGTGATTCACATTTTTTAACTTCGAAATTGAATGTTTCCAGCGAAGGTGGAATTCTTATTTGGGAACGAAAGATAGTGAAGTGATTTACGTTCCTTTATTCTTATTTATTACTGTTTGATTTGCAGAAATATATAGCTGAGAATGCAAAGATTAAATTATTTCACGGAATACGATTTTTCTACGGCATTACTTTCCGAGCAACGTGACATTAGTCTCATAGGGCACACACATACATACATGGTGTCTACGTAAATAACGGTCCCTAATACTCACTAAAACTAGCTGAAATATTTGGATTTTGATAAATACATGCATAAGAATCCATTATGAGATTTCTCTCCATCTACAAGCATTTACAATAATGACACATAATAATTTTTCAATTACAATATTGACTTATAAATTAAAAATAATTAAAATATATCAACACTGCAAAAGATAAATAAACTGGTTTCATTCTATTGATTTATGTGACAATTTTGTTCCTTTATAGCGATAAAATCCGAACTTACCCTTTTTTATTTAAACCCAAATAACTCGTGTTTAATTTGTAGGTATGACAAGTTTTTTATCAAACAATTCTTATTTTTTGTCAATTTGACCAAGATTCCATCAAACAATTTTCTATTGCTAGTGGGTTTGACTAGGATTTTATCAAAAAACTCTTAATATTGTTTTTGTGTTTGACTAGAACATCATATAATTATTATTTGTATTGCAGGATCCGGTATAGTCCACGCCGGCCTATACAGTAATGGTGGAGGGAACTTACTATCAGATGACTGGCAGGAGACTACAAGGAGCAGCTTCCTAGAAAATGAACCTTTCTTCGATACATTGGCTCCAAAAAACGTAACAGCTTTGGTCGGGAAGACTGCTTACCTCAACTGCAGAGTTAACAATCTAGGAAATAAAACTGTAAGTTTATTAAAAGATTAAGGGTTTTTAAAACTAAAATGAAGATTTTTTTCGTATTTTTTTTAAAAAGATAGCGTTATTTTTCTCAATATTTATATATAAATATATATATATATACATTACAAGGTATTTATGTAGTGTATACAACACTCGTAAATAGCAAAAGAAATTAAAGACTAGAAGTTATAATCACAAACCGAGTTTAACCCAAGTTAAAAATAAATAAACTAAGCACTAAATTTAAATTACAATTCTACGCCTAGAACATTTTACTAAAGGATATAGCGTAGATTAATTTGATGGAAAGTGCTACTTTTGATATAGTTTTATCAGGCACACTACAATTATTTTTGATCATCACGCATTTTTCCACATTAATCATAATTTGTGGACTGTGTTTCACTTTTTTCAACAAATGTTATAATTTTAATCGAATTTCGCTTGCAATATGTTTGATTATTCACAGACTGTAAACAGTGCAAAATTTTATGAAAAACCGACAATTTTCACAGAAAAAACTAGATTTTACGTCAAATGGTAGCTATTTGATAAAAATCGAGAATTGCGGTCGTTGTAATTTAATGCGATGAAATGCACTGGCGCTTTTTTGTGTAAGAAACGTGACGTAAGACGCTTTAATGGACGAGACTTGTAGTCTTCAGTTTTATAGTTTTTTTCAATAATTATTTAATATTCAAAGGTGTCATGGATAAGGCACAGAGACCTCCACATCCTGACTGTGGGGAGTTACTCCTACACTTCTGACGAGAGGTTCCAGGCGTCCCACCACCGCGACCGAAACGACTGGATGCTGCACATCAAGTGGGCTCAGCAGAGAGACGCCGGGATGTACGAGTGTCAGGTTCCGACACAACCCGTCAAAAGTTACTTCGTCTATCTCAATGTTGTTGGTGAGTGATATTGTGTTGATTGTGTCTGTTTGTAAAGGCGTAACCTGCAAAAGCATTTTTGTTTAAATGGACGATTTTTACAAGTGCCAAATACTCTTTGCTGGGTATGAATGACTGGTTGATAAGGATGCCACCTTAAAAATAATTATAATTTTTATCAGTTTACCATAATATTGATTGATATGGCATTTATTTTGTAGAACGGTGATATCTTATGTTAAAATCAAAACGATTTTCATGGTTCTACGTGATTTTATTATCAAGTAAGTGGCATACTGTTTCCCCTTGTAAGGGCATAGTTTGATAATGCCCTTACAAGGCGAAACCCATTTTCACTAACTTGATAATAAAATCACGTAGAACCAAAAAAATCGTTTTCGATTTTAACATCGTTACCATAATATCTTGTACGGTCTGGTTCCAAACCGTATCATCATCTCAGCCCGTTGCGTTTACGTGGACATAGGCCATCCCTGTCGTCCTCCATTCCTGGCTATGTGCGCCGCCCATTTCCACTGTCAACCAGCAACTTCCTGATGTCGTCCATCCATCGTCGCAGACGTCCTTGTCTCTGCGTCAAATCACAATCCAGAACTTTTTCGGTCTCTTAATGTCATATTCCTATGCACCGGCCCATTTCCACTTCAACCATGCTCGCTCTGTGCAACTTGTCAATCCAATCGGGGTCTCTTAATGTTAATACAAGCATAATCCTCTCCATGCTCCTCTGTGCAGAGTCATTGATTTTTCGCGCCATTGTTGTAAGGACGGGCAGAATGCATTGGTTGAATACTCGAGTCTTGAGTGAGTTGGGAATGGAGCTTCGGAATGTGGAATTTAGCTTTCCAAAAGCCACCCAAGGGAGATTTATCCTCCTATCCACCTCGCTGGTCTGATTTTCTTTGCCGATGATGATTTTGTGACCAAGGTAAACATAGTTGTCGAGTTTTTTCACAGTTTAATACCTACGATTTTTGATAATCAATGCACTTTTGATCTCTTAATATGCGGACGTAACAAAATTATAAATCAATTTTATATTCAATAATTATTTTGCATTTAATATAAAATTTTTTTAAAAAATTAAACGTAGTGGCTAAGGTAGTTTATAAAGCATTATTCCACCACTTCGATTTGATTTGTAGATCGTTTCACTATTCATGTTTAAATCAATACAGTTTCCAATACTTTGATGTAAACAAACTATTTTTCGACGAAGTTTGAAAGCTTTTATTTGAACAAGACTTCAATGTTAAGTTTTTGATATATTTTCCTAAAGAAAATATACGAATTGAATAATATCAGGCCTGGATTTTTGTACGCTCAACATTGAAAAAGTTTTGATGTGCAGATTCTATACAAAAAGTTTCCTTGCCAATATCATACAATATTTATACGATATGGCTCCGTAAATCATTGTCATTTGTATGTAAGTATATACATAACACGTAATCGAATTTTTGTTCAAGCTAATTTTTTCGAAACATTTCGAGAGGAAAACTCCATAAATTATTCCCTAAAAACTTTTACATCGTAAGGGTGATAAATACGCTTTCCTGATTTAAATGGATATTCTTCGAGTTTTATTATTTGTACGAAACAGGTTTTTTCTTGTTTACATAAAATTTATCGGATTATATTTGATCCCGTTGACCTTTAGGTCATCCTTAATCTAAAATACGAAATGAATTTTATTGTATTGTTATTTTTATTCTCTCTAAGCTATGAAAACGGTTCTCTTAATCCATTTTCTAATTAAATGTAAGCACTTAAACGTATTAAAGTATTAATTACAATCAAAATTTCAAATATTCGATTTGTAAAGCATTTTTTATTACGATAAAAACCGTTTATTTTCACGAAGAAAATTGGAGAGCTTTAAAGATAATAATGGTCCATGTACATATACCCTTATTACTATTATGATAATGCTTATTTATTATGCTGATAATATTAAATTGTTAATTTTATAAATCCACACACATAAATTTTTTGGTGAGTACACAACAAAAAAGCAAACAAGTAATAATGTAAAATAATTTTTTTGATAGTAAACTATACATTTTAATATCACAGTGAAGGTCCTCGATGATGATTGGGTCGCAGGATATTAAAAGAAATAAAGAATTTAATTTGTAACTCCAGAAAATCCCGAAAAATGCGTTTGACTTTCAAATTTATTACAGTATATTAGGTTAACTTCATTTTTATTGTATTGTTCCCAGGGTCAATAGGTTAATAAGAAAATACGTATTTTAACAACATCTGATTATTTTCATTAATAAAAAAAAATCATTTTTTTGAAATGTCAATTTTTACCAGCGATTGCGTTTAAGTAAACTTAAAAAAATATGGGAATTTGTATGCATGTAAATAATAAGGTACATCATCTTAAAGGCGTCTTTAACGAAAGTTAAAAAAAAAGTCTTCTTAAAAACGGAAAAAAGGAAATCACTGTTCAAACTTACTGCTGGGGTAGTCCCAAAGGTTTTTTTTTCAAATAACCATTTGTATTCTATAATAATAACATCATTTTTAAGGTTATATTTTTGTAGGTGTTGTGGCAGTTTTACCATACCAGTTGGCCGTTTTGTTCTTCAGAAAGCGTTTAACCTCATTTCGCATTTTTTACAATTGATTTTTTGAAATATGAACCTTAGAGGCTTGCACTCACCTCCTCAAGGTTTGGAATAAATACTTATTATTATTATTATTATATCAGTATACGCGGTATCAATCTTGCACACATCTACCGATATTACAAGTTTTACGTTAAAATCCGGTGTACGAGGTCTGTTCAAAAAGTATCGCGAATTTTGAATTTCCGCGGGCTACGTATATTTGATTTTGGATTTTTTTGTAGCGTTATGTTGGTACTCACGTCCCTTACTTATGCTGACAAGGTCGGACATTTTGAATGTTTAGTTAATTTTTGACAGCTGTTTTGCTTGGATGTGTTTTGGCTCGTCTTCGATTTTTGCCTATTCCAAAAAATGGATCAAAGAATCTGTATCAAATTTTGTGTGAAAAACAAAATAAAGTGCGCGGACGCATTCCGAATGTTGACTGTGGCATATGGTGAAGCTACCTTGGACCAAAGCAACGTTTATCGGTGGTACAAAATTTTCTCAGAGGGCCGAGAAGATGTGAACGACGAAGAACGTGCCGGACGCCCGAGCACGTCAACAACAGACGAAAACATTGATAAAGTGAAGAAAATAGTATTAGCCAATCGTCGAATCACCGTTAGAGAAGTTGCTGAGGACCTAAAAATATCGATTGGCTCGTTGCATTCGATTTTAACCAATGATTTGGGCATGAGTCGGGTCGCCGCGAAATTCGTGCCAAAATTGCTCAATTTCGACCAAAAACAGCATCGCGTTAACATTGCTCAGGAGATGTTGGACTCGGTCCGTGACGACCCAAATGTGCTCCAGAGGGTCATAACTGGTGACGAATCATGGGTTTATGGTTATATGACGTGAAACCAAAGCTCAATCATCCCAATGGAAGCTGCCGCATGAGCCAAGACCGAAAAAAGCGCGCCAAGTTCGGTCGAACGTGAAGGTTTTGCTCACAGTTTTCTTCGATTGCAGGGGCGTGGTGCATCATGAGTTCTTGCCACAGGGTAGTACGGTCAATAAGGAATATTACCTGCAAGTTATGCGCAATTTGCGCGAAGCAATCCGCCAGAAACGCCCGGATTTGTGGAAGAACAAAAACTGGCTTTTGCACCATGATAACGCCCCTGCTCACACATCGTTGCTTGTGCGCGAATATTTGGCCAAAAACAACACAGTAATAGCGCCGCAGCCACCGTATTCCCCAGACCTGGCCCCCTGTGACTTTTTTCCTGTTTGCAAAACTGAAGAGGCCCATGAAAGGACGACGCTACGCCACGATTGAGGAGATAAAGACGGCATCGAAGGAGGAGCTGAACAAGATCACAAAAAATGATTTTTTTAAGTGCTTCGAGGATTGGAAAAAACGTTGGCATAAATGTATTATATCCGAGGGGAATTACTTTGAAGGGGACAAAATAGATATTCATGAATAAATAAATACTTTTTGAAAAAATATAAAATTCGCGATACTTTTTTGAACAGACTGCGTATAGTGAATCATGGCGAAGAATTTCAAACGGGTTAAAGTTTTGCTTTCAAAAATCGAAAAACTGCGCAAACTACGTACTTAGTGATAAGCGTTCAATGGGATTGTTAAAACTGCCGCAGCGTCGACAAAAACGTTTCTCTACCAAAATGAAGATTATGTAGAAAAATAAAGAATTATTAAACCTTTTCAATTGTGGAACGATTACAGAAAAAAACGGTTCCTTGTTCATTTATTAAAATAGAGACTTTTTTTAGCATAACCCTCGTATGTAGGTGATTCTTTAATTTATTAGACAGATACAACATTATAATGTTTCGATTAAATATGCAACAATGCTGGTTTTTTTAACTTAAAAATAAACATATTTACACCACACTAACAGAGCAATTGAATAAAACTAAAAATATTTTTACACATTGTTTCGTTTGTCGAAAAAATACTAAAAGAAAATGGTGTTTACAAATTAAATTTTCCTGATTTCCCTGATGTTTGTCAAAGAGTACGTGAGACATATTTAGCCAACCGAAATCAAAATATAAATTTTTAATATTTATCTTCTAAGGCTCAAGGCAAACACGAACATCTCGCTAAATGAATTTCAAAGGTTCAACTAGGGACGCATTAGGGCCTACGAAGCAGCCCAAAAGGTCCAAGTACATGCTTATCTACTTGTAAAACAGTGGGTCACTTAGTGCTTCGGGAAACTTTAGACTAGTTTTGTACCTCTGACATTTTCGCCTGGATGTCGAGTAAAGAAGCATAAAGCCTAAATTAGTTGGTATGAACAAAATGTAGGTACAAAAGCATAAATTCACATTGAAAAAAATTCTGCTTCTTCGTCACGACAAGTTACCAAGCATTCTTAAATAAAACATCAGAAACTATTGATGTTTTAAAATAATTATTGATGATTTACAGGAATTACCAACAATAAAGTTATCTTCCTGTTAAAAAAAGGACTACAATAATATTCCTTATAAAGAACTCAAAATTTTCGACTAATTATTCGTAGTTGCATGAATCATTCGGCATTCCTACACTTTTATACACACAAGTGCATCTTCGGTGTTTATGTATAAAACAAAGCTATAATATGTATCTGTTATCGCGTTTGTTTAAATATAAAATAAACATATTTTAAATGTTTAAGAATATATTAAAGGTGAATTCAATATTTTTTATTCGATATTGCATATATTCAAGACCATAGTATATTCCGTAAAAATGAAATATGTCTTCCTTTGTGAGAAAATGTACATTTAAATTTATACTAAAATATACCTCTTTAAATTAAGTAAAGGTTCACTTTTGATAATAATAAGAATACACATGTTTTAATTTTTTTTTTTTGGCTATTTAAATATTTATTTTCTATAATAATACAATGTTTGTTATTCAATATTTCGTTAGGAAGGGATTCAGCTCGACGACCAATACTAGCAGCTCCAACGCCAAGAACTCAAGCCTCCATAATGCAAGAAATATATCACACTATGTATTCTGATCAAGGTGAAATAATAATCAAGTGTGGTTTGCAATAAAACTCAAGTGTTAAATGCAATAAAAACTAATTTCTTTTATGAAATATAACTCAAGTGTGATAAACAATGAATACCAAGTATTTGCAAAAGTTCTCAAGTGTAATATGCAATTAAATTTAAAATGTGACATGCAATTAAACTCATGGTATGTTGCATGCTAAAACTTGCATGATTTAAAAATTAATTTGACAAAAAATTACACAGCAACTGATTGTTTGAAAATTATTGAAGTTTACTAATATCTAATTTTGACATAACCATTCCTGTTATAAGGGCGCTTTTTTGTTCTTCGCATTTATTGCCTTTACTGGATTTTAAAAAAAATCTTATAAAAGCAGAATAAATAGGTTACGAGGTAGGTTACCTAGAAAAAATCTTAATTTTACAATACATAACATTGTTTTTTAAATAATTATTTATCTACATAATAATTTATAATGACGTTTAATAACAATAAATTAATAAGAACGTATTGACATTATTATGTTAATTTGTTTTATTTATTCCACTAAGTGTTATCTACTTAATTCTGAGAATTTTTAAACAAACATACGACTACGTAAAGTACAATAAATTGCTTTGTGTACTACTTGTGTAGAAAACCGATAAATTACTTTGATTCTAATAATATTATTGGTATATCCGAGATAATTCATTATCTTGTTAATTACACAATTATCTGTTAATCATGTTGTAATTTATTTACAGTTTGTGGAAGTGGCTTATCCGCGTAAATTTCTGGTTAGCTCTATGAAACTCGAGTCATATACAGTTTAACAGGGATGTTTAATGTTTTTTTCTTTTTTTTTTAAGCTTTCACCAATTTTTTGATTAGGCTTAACTTCTCAAGTCTGCAAGGTTATTTTGATTTAATTTTTTTTATTAGTTACTTGGTGTAATCCCCTTTATTCATTATTTTAAAATAACTAATAAAAGGTAAATAAAAAAACGTTATACCTACACTTCCACATACATATATTATATTATTTTTAAAATTATAAAATATTTATATGATATATTCACTTATATTGTATATAACAAAAGGTGTAATATAAGCGAACGTGTAGAAAGTATTTTTATTGAAGTTATATTCGTTCTTTTAAAAATATTACGAGATTTTTTGTTTAAGATTGATTACAAGACATAAAAATCGGAGTCTCATACATTTATTTAGTTTTTTTACCACCATAACATTAAATTTTCGGATTTCATACGGTTTTCAGCCTTGACGTCCGATCGAATTTATGGGAATATAAAATTTTTCCAAAATTTGTTTTTCTTAGAAATTTTAGGCAACGCTCGTTGTAAAATTATTTGCTTGATTTTCGGAAATGTTTACGGAAAATACATATTTGCGTTCCTGTTACACGTATAGGTATAGGTCGCGCCATGTAAAAAGACGCTGGCGGTCAAGTTGCGCACTAGCCAATTAAGCGATTATCGGCCTTATTTGCGACGCGGGGTGGGCGGGTCACTTGCGCAGATCAACCCCCTCCACTTACCTCCAGTGTCTTTTTACTTGGCGCGACCTATACTAAATACTTTAATTTAGGTTATACTTTCAAATTGTCGGACATAACTGTTATAGAACGTACGAAACAAGTTGTCGTTGAGTAGGATTTAAACTTAGATAATCTAAACCGTACTTTGTGACTCTAACCATTAGACACTGAACAGATAACATTCGATTCAGTGTCATTAGACTACAATCTGGTCAATAATGAGTTAATAAAAACATTAAAATTCCATTTGAGGATTCTCTAAATATCCTTATGTATTTAACTCTGAACCTCCTTATCAAAACAACCATTATTTTCCCCACGTTTACCTTCATAGCTAAATATCGGGAGAATTTAAGGCTTCGTGTTGTTTCTACCTTTACAACAACCTTCACATAAGGGCTTTACAAATATGGAAAATTAACTAGAGGGGTGGGTAGCGTTTGTTCTTTTTCTAAATGTTATCTTTGACTAATGAAATTCAGAGAAACTACTTTGGTTCAGTTACTAGGAAAATATTGTGTTTAAAATAACAACTTAAATACAAGATTACTAAAGAAATACTTAATGTAGGTATATGTTAGCATCTCCCGGATATACGGTATTGTTTCAGTCATAACTTTAATAAATTAATATAAATTTAATGGTTCCAAGAGAAAATACCACTTAATTTTAGATTTACCGTTTTCCAATAAAAATACGTGAAACTTAAGAATAAAAATAATTGTAAAAAAAAAAATGTAGGGTTTTATAAATTAATTTCGTTTCCCATTGATGTGTTTCGTTAATATTTTTCCTTTTCATTCCCTCTTTTTCTTTTGCTCGTCAAATAAGACATTTGTAGCCAAAATAAAAAAAATATACAATATATGAATTAAAAAACAAATTAGGTTCGAGTAGGGTTCTACTAATCTTTCAGTTGCATGGTTTGAATTTATCAGTATTGTAATAACACATTATTTTAATTTTAAAGTATATATATTAATTTTCCCAAATTTTGAAGAATGATTAATATTACTAGTAAATATTGTTGTCCGTCTAAAATAAAAACTTTATATTTTTAATTTAAAATATATGTTTACTTACATTCTTTTCATATTTTAGTCTAAATTTTGATTAAAATATTTAAATTTATATTGAAGGTATCGATTATAAAAAAAAACTCAAAATAGTTAATCCATCTCAACGTATTTTCCTAAATAAGTAAAAAATTTGAAAACATTTTTGAAATTTTTGTGATAGTATGCATTTTTATTTATTTGCACCATACTACTAAAGTAATGTTCATAAAATGCAACAGTGTATTCAAATAATTGTTTGTACAAATGCCCTAAACCACATTTGTTATATATACGATTTTGAGAGGTCAAAAAACTATTAAAAATGTTCTATTGCTGATTTTTCCTTAAAACTAGTTCCCACTGCCCTTATACTCGGAGGACCAGACCTTCACGTGGACAAAGGGAGCACCATCAACATCACCTGCATCGTCAGGTTCAGTCCCGAGCCACCTCTGTACATCTTCTGGTACCACAGAAACGAGGTAAGCCAACAATAACGTTAAGGGAAAATCATATTATGGTATTTATAAAAAATAGCTTTAAATGTATAGCAGCTAACACCAGTATTAAAAACTGTGAATACTTATATCTACGAGTTACGCATGAAGGGATCAAACTTAATATTATGTGCTTATACCGCCCACCATCTATGCATAAATTATTATTTCTAAATGAACTTGAAATATTTTTAAAGAACTTCGCAAGAAACGAGAAAATAATACTTATATCGGAGATTGAATAAAGACACAAAAGATAACAATAATATACTAACAACAAAGATAAAAAGACATTCTGTGTAACTATGGAATCGATGAATGTATATACGATTTTACTAGAGAAGAGATTAGTGTTACACCTTGCATAGACTTGCAAAGGGCACACAGTGATTCGTTGCTACCCACTTAAAATAAGAATATACTAACTTATAATGTTAGATAATTGTGTAATAAAAATAAGAAGAAAAAAAAAAAGGAATAATATGTAATGTAAACCCGCAGACGCCCCGGCTTTGCGGGAACAGTAAATACATTTGATGTATTGTTTATAAAATATGTTTACTTCAAAATAAAATATTTAAAAAAAAATACATATCTGTAGTAACCTATAACCTAACCTAACCTTACTTAATCTGCATCGTCATCGTCTATTTTCTTCCATCACACTTTTTAATGTCGTCAATCCATCTTAACGTTCTTAGAACCTCACGTTCCGTAGTCTCCACTCCTTAACACTCTTTGTCCACCTGTCATCTTATATTGTGTCTATATTATGGCCAGTTTATATTCATTTAAGATACTAAACACTTCGATAGAGAGTTTCAGAGAAGTGATATTCCATAATTGAAAAATACCACCGTGTCTAGGTGTCTAGTTACCCGCTACGTTACTCACTACGTCATCAATTGGCATCTACGTCATCACCAGACATCTACGTCATTCGTTTGTGTATTGGCCTAAGTGCTGGAGTCTTTAGACGGTGGAATTTGATAGTAAGCGGTGTTATGAAATGAACCTTAGAAAGCGTATATTCCTTTCTAGTGAATTGTTGTTCGAAGACAAAACAAGATACAATCGCACGATAATAGCTGGATCGATTAAAATGTTTTCATTGTTAATAATTCAAAAAATATTTTTTGTTCTACAGGTGATCAGTTACGACTCCATGAGGGGAGGAGTCTCCGTTGTGACGGAGAAAGGTGACGTCACCACGTCACGTCTTCTCGTCCAGAACGCTGCCTTATCAGACTCCGGGAAGTACTCCTGCAGTCCGTCCAACGCAGAAATAGCAAGCGTCACAGTCCATGTACTCAATGGTAATGTAAAATAAAATATATTATTCTGTCAGTAGAAATTCTGTCCAGAACGCTGCCTATGAGACACTGAAAAGTACTCCTCCAGTCCTTTCTATGCTGAAAATCTTGCTTCATGTTTACAAAACATTTTTTCAATAAAAACGAAAATTATATGGAATATAATTCATTCAAAATATTGGTTAAAATATATATTCATTATCATCATCATCTCAGCCCGTTGAGGCCCACTGCTGGACATATGCCTCCCCCTGCCTTCTCCTCCACTCCTCCCGATCCTGCGCCGTCCCCATCCACTGTCTTCCAGCAGACTTCCTGATGTCGTCCACTCATCTCATCGGTGGACGTCCTTGAGACCTCTGGTTCCTCGGTCTCCACACCAGAATGGGTTTCGTCCATCTGTCGTCCGTCATTCTGGCTATGTAAAATTTTATATATAATGTTACTTTAAATAAAATATATTTTCAAAAAGTCTTGATCACTAGGCAATGTGTAGCGTATATATAATATTATTTGAATAATATGTTGACTAATATGTGGTTTTGAAGAAATATTCAATATTTTTGGCATTTGAAAAATGATCAAACACGTATTTAACAACACGAAAGTTAACATAGATTTGGTAAAATGGAATTTTTTGTAACTTAGTAAAGAGAGACCTGATTTTAATAGTTAAGTCGGATACTGTTAAAAGTTATTTAATATTCAATTTTTCCCTTTCTCAGATATTTTGAGACTTTTTACAACATTTTTGCTCCGATTTAGCTCCCCGCTTTTCAAAAGTTTGCCTCGTTACGTAAAAAATAGCCGGATATAATCCAGCAACAAAGAAGTTCATTAAAGTTGTAAGACAAAAGTGTTAATCTTGTGGAAACAATTTTACATAATTTTTAAAAATCGTTTTTTTATCTAAAATACTTTAGATCCCAAAAAAGGTTTTTGTGTTATTTTTTATTTTTTTATTTAACCACCTTAACAGGCCAGAAGGCCCAATTACATAGGGAAACAACGTCACAAAATACCCAGGCGAGAGAAAAAAATTATCTTTTCTCACCGGAAATCGAACCGGGAAACAACCAGTGTATAATAAGTAGCCAAAAAGTCAATGATATTTCAATTGTTCACAACGAAAAGTGTAAAAGACAAGAATGTATATAATATGTAGTGTACAGGATTACAGTTTTTAATAATATTTTAAAACTCAAAAAGAGAAAAATCTACATATATTTTTCATCAACATGTTTTGTAGTAACATTTTAGACTAGATACACTTGCACTCTACGTTAATTATTTGAGTAGTTTCTTCTTCTTCTTCATCAGCCATTGTTCATCCACTGTTGGACATAGGCCTCCCTCACGTTGGTCCACTGCTTTCTGTTCTAAGCTTTGAACTGCCATCTGGATCCTGCAGTACTTTTTATGTCGTCTGTCCATCGTCTTGGTGGTCTTTTTACTGGTCTCCTTGCAGTTCTAGGTCTCCAGTTAAGCAGGTGTTTCGTCCATCGGTCCTCACTCTGGCGTGCTACATGTCCAGCCCATGTCCACTTCAGCTGGGAGATTTTATGACGTCTATGACTTTAGTCCATCTGCTTATCTCCTCGTTAGTAAAATGGTAGTAGATGGTAGTAGACATTTAGTAATTTATTGAGCTATTATTATTCAATATGAAATTGTTATAAAGTTAACGGCAAACCAGAAAACTTTTAAAAATTGTAGACGATCATCGATTGGGTTCACCAAACCAACAATCCAAAAATATAGTAGATACTTAATGTTTCTGAGAGCCTCAACTCTAAAACCACGAGTTTAAGTAACAGTGTGTTGTATTTCTCTAACTAATTTAATGTTGACACTTATAAGATAAAATACGTTGGATAAATACAGCAGACTGCTGTTTTTTGGCTCTCAGGTTCACGATTAAAAAAATGTTTTTTGATAATGCGTTATTATTTCCAGGTGAATTGCCAGCTGCAATGCAAACAGGATCAGCAGGACAATCTAGTAGTGCCAGACATATAGCGAAACTCCTTGTTTTTTTAGCACTCTATAGCAGAGTTACACAGCACCTTCACCTTTCAAGGTGACTGTGGCAATGAGTGCCAAAAAGTGCTAATATTTTATCAAAAAAATATTTATTACGTAATTGCATCCGAAATGATATTTTTATGAAATTAAATAAAAAATTGTTGACATCAATTCTTCATCTGAGTGCAAAAAACATCATCTTACAAATGGGGTTTCCCAAGAAACCATGATTTTAAAGATGTTTTTTGGCTTTCAGGTCCCGATATTTTTTCAAGATAGTAAGTTATTTTGTTGACACTTTGTGTCAATAACAAATGGATGATGAAAGGACTTCTAAAAGGATCAACGATGTGAGTGTGTCTGGTTGTAGAAGTCGAGGAAGGCCGAGAAAGACATGTCAGATATGGCAAATACTTGTCATGTGAAAAGTCGGAATAATCGACGTGCTTGAAAGAGAAGATGTATGAATGTGGAGGAAGCAAGGAAAGTGTGCCAGGACAGAGCGGTGTGGCATCCTACTCTCTGCCTACCCCTTCGGGAAATAGCGTGATGATTTGTTAGTTTAGTTAGTTAATAACAATTGACACCAAGTTTTAAATAAAAATATTTTCCATCATTGTATTAACATAAGTTATGGAAGGAGGTATGGATATAAAAACGTTTACATAGCTTGGGTTTAATTGAAATAAATTGTATAAAATAGTATAACGTCAAATTATTGTACATAAAATGTGACATATATGAATACATAGACATAGTTACATATTATTGATATTTAAATAATTTGTGTTCCTCTGTATATGATATTTTTTCTTTGTTTATTTGTAAATAATTCACCGATATTAATGTTATAATGAATAATAAATTATTAATTTTTAAGGACTTTATTTCTTACTTTCTCCTCTTTTGTCATAATTTGAAGTGAATGAAATGTGGTATCATAATTCATTGCCTAAAATTCAGATCAAAAATGGCGAAAACCAAAAATTTAATTTTTCAAACTACGTAGGTACAGAGGTTAAATTTGCCACGCCATGTATTGTATTCTCAACTCTCTAACTACTACTCTATAGTATGCATCTTGAAATCTAATTGTGATGCACCTGCACTCAGAGGTGAGGCAGCAACAATTTACTATCGTCAGGCGAAGGCGATTCCGCTAGTTGAGCTATGAGTAAGTACTTTAAATATCTCCCTAGATTTGTCG
Source organism: Micrasema minimum (assembly GCA_022494985.1). Lineage (NCBI taxonomy): Eukaryota > Metazoa > Arthropoda > Insecta > Trichoptera > Brachycentridae > Micrasema > Micrasema minimum. The sequence continues at coordinate 28,422 of JAGVSP010000650.1, forward strand.
GCAATTTAAGTTAAAACTGCTGGACCTAGGACCTGAGTTGGAAACTGGCGTTCGATCGCTTAACTTGGAGGTAGTTTGTGTAATCTATATGTTCCTACATGGTAGCGCAGAAGAATAATGATCTGCCAGTTCCTTGTTGTCCCTCCATGACAGGTCCACCCAGGTCCTGTAGCTCCAGAAACTATCAACGTATTGTCAGCAATGGACGTCCAGGACGCCAGGAACCTAGTTGTTCACAGGTATTAAATAATAATATACTCTTGTTAAAGTGTATCTTGTTAAAGTGTAGCTAGTAACACAACGCTCCATTCTCCATGTGGATTTGTGGATGCTAGTATCACAACGCTCCATTCTCCATGTGGATTTGTGGATGCTAGTATCACAACGCTCCATTCTCAATGTGGATAAACAGCGAAAGAGAAAAGGGGCGTCAGGTAGAATTGTGGGGTGGTAAAACTAGATTATGGTAAAAACTTACAGTAAAAACATTAAACGAGATGTATGGAAAAGGTGGGGTGAACAAAAACAAACAAAAAAAAAGTTATTAGATTTTTAAGTAGGCATAATTCTAACATAAAAAGAGTTACACTGAGAGGAAACTGGCAACCGATCGCTCAGCTTTGAGGTAGATTGTGGTATCCATGTGCTTCACATAGGGAGCGGATATGGAATGATGACGATAATGAGAATGAAATTCTTTATAAAAGACGTATTTAATGATTATTGTAGAATTTGTTGGATAATCTTAAAGTTATAAATTAAAATATTATTTTGAAAAATCAGTGTAATAATACAGGTCAGAGACAGAAAAACCCAGGTTCAAAGTTTGATTTTTTGAGTTTGAAATTTTAACCATTCGACCCGTTTTGCGATAAATAAAGTTCACGTCATTTCTTTCTGACACATGGTAAACAATTTCTCATCGCAAACCTGTTAGGCGCCCATCTGTGTTTAGAAGATAACAAAAACTACCTTCATTGAACATTCCACTCAATAAGAAAAGAATAAGCAGCTTTTTCCGATTCTGGAAATTTACCGGCTGGTTTTTAGATTTCGAAAAAATTTGTATATTAACTGCAATCTTAAAAAAACCTTAACGGCTTTTTTACGTATCAGAAATTTACAATCCGGTTTTTCCGATTTATTGCGAAAACCAAAAATTAATGGATGAGGTCCAAGATGAAGGAAAAAACCTCACGAGAGTCCCTGAAATTGGCGTATTTTTTATCAGTTGGTTTTTAAAACTAGCACAATAACCTACTAGCGATATTTTATCGATAGGATCAGAGTGGTTTCCTGTAATGTCAAAGCTCCCAAAAAGGCAAACTGAAAATGCAAAACATGCTACTTGCTACAGCAAATTGAAAATGATGCTCTCAATTAACATCTCTCATTCTCTCATAACGTTTTAAAGTAATGTTTAATGGGTTCTTGTAGATTACAATAAAGCCAAGATTCGCAGGTTCTGGAGTCACGGTTTTTTGTAATTTTCAATATCACACGAGTATATTGGGTTCCGTGTGTAAGAATATCACATAACACCGGGTAACAAAAAGGTAAGAATTTAATCAGTTTTAGTGAAAATTAGATGAATATTAATATTTCAAAATATGTTATTTGGATTTGTGCCATGTTGGTACATCTGTGTGTAGTAAGAAATTCACAAAATGTAATTATTATCGTCTCAGAGAATCTCATTATTAGTATTAATCACATACCAAGTATTTATTTCGGATATACATATACCTACCCGATTATTTTAAAATCTAATGAAGTACTTTAATTATTTACCTTACAATTATTTACTTAAGACCTTGCTTTCGGCAAAAAGTAACTGCCTTTATCGAAACCAAGTTTACTAGGTACAACCTTAAACCAACTTTACCAAAAACATAAAAATTGGTTATTTAATTTTTTTTATATTTCTTATTGCATAACTAGTTCAATGCAAAAAAAACAACCACCAATTAATTTTTAATTAAAAATGAAAAATAATACCAAATATTTCATAAACGAGTAAATTCAAAGATACAAATATTATATATAGCACTCATCTCGAAAGTCAAAAATATCAATATGTAAGATAGTAAGTATTCTTAACACGGCGACGATATGGGAATAGTTGGCAATATGACAGTTATCCCTCATATACAAGCATGAAATGTGCACGCGTTGCAGCGTCTAAAGTGGGCTATGCAAATTTATGATCCAATATCCCTTCAGGCTCTCCTTGCAGGGACCTACTCCAGCTTTTATACAGCCGTAAATTGAGATAGGATTAGATCGTTACGAAGATGGTTTCATTCTGTCCGTGATATTAAACTTCGTAATAGACACTATCATCATTTCAAACCCGCTTCCTATGTGGAGCATACAGATTTCTCCAACTAGTTGCAAGGCAAGTGAGCGCTTGCTAGTTCTCGAACGTCTTTTCAAGCCTTATTCTTCTTTTTATTTCGCCACATTCGCTCCCTTGTTGAGCATGTGGATATCACTAGATTCCTTCAAGACCCTATTGCTGGACGACTCTCTCGCCTCCTCCCACGTCAGGCCCACATCCACCAGCTACACCGAGTTCACCAAAAAAAATTGTTATTGACGAAATATCAGGATGACGGGATTACGCAGGCGTAAAGAAAATGCAGTTCGGATCTTTCGTCTGTCATTCTGGCTATATGACCAGCCCAATTCCACTTCAACCAAGCAATTCGTTCCACCACGTCGCGGACCTTTGTCAGGCGTCGGATCCAATCGTTATGTAGGTAAATAATATATGGACCTGACTTGAAAGACGTTTGGAAACTGTCGGCCGATGGCTTATTTACTTTGACACAGTTTGTGGTATCCATATCGCCCACATAGAGAGCGGATATATTATGGAATGCTGATGGTGATATACACTTAAATATTTGTTATCCTATTCTCCATAACGTAAATTCCTACGGTACATATTAGGTATTAAGGGTTGTATTTTCTTAGAGAAGGGCCTGAATGATAATACATAATATATATACGCAGTATTATTCCGAACTCTGTTAATGGAATTGAAATGTTTATTTTGAACATTTAGGGGGTAAGTACGTTCACCTTTGTTCCCCGACAACCCATCTAAAACCTTTCAAAGACGCTAAGCGTATTGTAGTATATTGAGGCATAACTTATTTGTATGTAGATAGTCGATATTATCTTCAAGAAACTTTAACTTTGAAGAACCCGGAAATTTAAATGTTTACCTCAAGGGCTTATCAAATGGTTTTATTATGAAGGAACAGTATTGGGCATAGAATGAGATAAACCCGTTTAAATATTCCTAGTATTATTTATTTATTTATTTAAAAACAAATCTTCTTGAAAACAGACATCATTTCTAATAAATAATAACGAGGAATAGTTATTTTTATGACTGGTTCCAGGCAAAGTGATATTTCATTGAAACAAAAGTACACTTTTACTCAATATATTAAAATTTAAATTAATTTTTATCAACGCTACGCCTATTTGGCTTACAACAGTCGAAATTTAAAACATCGATTTGTGTCTATTAAGCGATATAATCACTAACGTAAAATAATAGGTTATTTCTAAAAAAACTCGTAACTTATTTCACATTTTGAAGTTGAGACATTTTGACTCCAGGTTTAGATATAATAGGCATTTTTTTGTTTTTGTAATTTTAGGCAAACGATGACCCAGAAGTTGCTTTGCATATTTCACGTATACATAATAAAAAACAAACTTTATAAACTAAATATATAAAATTAATCAATAAAATTTATTACTATTTAAATATACTTTATAATATGTGGAGCTTTAAAACAATTTAAAAATGAATTCATAAATATTCATCACAACAAGGTGACTGCTTCTTAGAGGAATTCTATAAAAACCACGTCTTAATAATTTATAATTAATAGATCAACCATGTGTATAAAAAAATGTACCAGTAAATTTAATTATCTCGAGCACGACTTAATACAGTGGAGAAGGAGGTATTTCCCAGGAATCTATCCTACCCTTACAAAAGTCATCTGGGTCTAGCCTTGAATTTCTGTAAAACATATTAATACATACTTTTCTAAGGCAGTTGTGAAGAGGTACGACATGGTTAAATGAGGATTCCTTAAGGACTAAGTGAGGAGTGAGGATGTTTTGTGAATGAAAAGAAAATAATTTTGAAAAATGAAAATGTTTTACGTTCTATGTCACGCATTGGCGTCGCTGCGTAAATAAAACATTTTTTGTAACTGATTAAAAAAATACTTCTTTCGTATCGGTATACGAGATACTCATCCTATTTCAAGTGATTAATCTGCCCCATTAAATAAAATCGTTATAAATATTTAAGGGATTACATCAAAGTACAGAATAAATATAAAAGTTTAATGGAGTTTTACATCCTGATACTTTTATTTAAATTAATGCACACCAATGATTTTATGACAATGTATGTTTCCTACAAAGGATTCATGATGTGTGATATGTAAAAATCTAACTTTTAAACGGATTTTAACTTTCAAGATGAAACTCACTTCCGATACTAGAGTGTAAAATTCAAAGTAATCCTCGGAATACATAATCTCTTCAGGGGTACCAAAGTGGATAAAATGTTTAAGAATGAATGAATACTTACGGATCTTTAATCCATAACTTTGCTTTGAAAGCTTTACACGAAATGGCAGCTTTACGGAAGGCCATTAAATTGAATTATTACAAAGGCTATTGTAATTTACGGTCGAGACGTTTAAGTAATTCCGATCTGTAAAAAGAACGACATTTTGCTATTTATCGTTGTTCTGCACATCGGCTACAAATTGAAAAGTTGCAATATTGCACATTGGGGACATATTTATAACAAACACTCCTCCAGATGTTAACAAAAATAAATAGATAAAAGAAAACTATTAACTACCTACAACAAAACATTTGAATATTTCATTTACCTTTGGTTACATTTTATGCAAAAAAACTAATAAACAACAGATCGTGTACACAAAATAAGCTCAATTTTAAATAAGTATTTTTACTATAAGCAAAGCGTATCAACAATTTTTTTTCTTAATAATGAACATTATGCTAATTTTTTTTTTACGAAATAAAATAATAATAAAATAAATATTAATATTTTCTCCTTTTTTGTCGTTTCTCAAGGCTCATTTTTAATTTGTTTTTATAGAAATGATACATACGCTGATGCATATTGCGGGCTTAGTTCTTGAATGTTCAATGAACCATTTGTAATTTTACAGCAAACGCTTTATTTTTGTTTTTTACAGGTAAATTCCAAACGATTCGTGAATTTGGTAAATTTGTTTTGCATAAATGATGTCATCGTATATACAAAACTAAAACAAATTTCACGAATAATTTAGAATTTACCAGAAAAAGCAAAAATTGGTTCGTGTTTGATGTGCAATATATAAACAACATTTTGAGTGTGTCCAAATACTTGTAGACAGGTGCTAGGTGAAGTGGAGAATGTTGTGGTACATCGAGTGGCCGCTTAACCCAGCCAATGACAGGTCATAGGCCCTGTAAACGCCTAGATATCCATATTCCCTTCCAAGTTTCTCGTCTCTGTTGAGATGTCAAATTGTGCAATATGTAATTAAAAATGTATGTAATACCGGTCCCAAAATGAGTTTTTATAACTCCTGAGAATATAATACATGTATGTTTTATATTAATAAAAATTTAAAAAAAGGGTCTCCTGCAAAATTTACAAAATGGCAAGAACAAGTGCAGTGATATATTAATTAAATACACTAATTTGTGTAATTATATTGCATTATCATGTTGATACAAAGATACAATGTAAATTAATATGCTACACAAATATTCCACGCTCAAAAATATACAAATGCATCGCAAAGGGTGATATTTGAATCAAGAATAGTCGAGAAATTATGGTTGCAAAATTATTATCCTCACTCCAATGCAGACAAATTTGTTGTTTTCTCTCATGACGTGGAAGTCCACAGAGAGTATATTCATGCGCCACAGTACCGTAGGCAACATATTTATATCACGTTATAAATGTACTTACAGCGGTTTGTTGCGGCATTCTCCATAGAAAAGCAATATTTTGTTCGGGGTTCCCTTTAGAGAATTTACTACGGAATTTACCTGTTCCAAATACCGACATAGATTTTGGTTCTTGTAATTTACGTTCAGAAGGAATTCTTTAGGGATTAAAATCAACGAACTAATACTGTGATCGATTATCATATTCGATAACTTGTATGTAGAAATTTTTCCAAAGCATTTTTGGCAATTACACGCGAAATTACAAGATATTGATTAATATAGCTGTAAGTAGATACCTAATAGATACGTTAAAAAAAATGTATTCGGCACACTTGTAGGTATGTATTTATCATTATCATCATCATTACATATCCGCTCCCTTTGAGGAACATATTTATGGATTCCACAAAATTCCCCCAAGCCAAGCGATCGCCCGCTAGTTCCCGCGCATCCTCACAGGTCAGGTCATTGTCAACAGCGGACTTCCAGGACGCCGAGAACCTGATGCCTTGTAAAACAGGCAAGCTTAGTTAAGGCTGTTGGGAGGCGTACGTAGTATATTATGGCCTAGCTAGCCGAAACGCCAACAGAGGATGACAGTAGATACCACGGGTTGATGTGTCCGTGCGAGGAGAGATCCAAAGGCAGCCCATGCCTGAGTGGGTAGGTCGAGCTGACCTTAGGGGTCTCAAGGCAGCCGCTCGCAGTCCTCAGGCCACGGAAGCGTAGACCTTATCACCTTGCTTTCGTAAATAGGTATACCTGATTACTAAACCCCCACAGAATACACTACTTAATTTGAAATATAATATTGTAAATGTACCTCAACACGGGTTTTGCCCAGTGAGGCATTCACTTAGAAAAATAAAATTAATATTGCAAAAACTACAAAATAAATAAATAAGCAAATAACTTTTATTTACGATCAATACACCTCGGTTTATTGATAAAATATTTTACATCGTAAATTTGGTGTCCGTTAAAAATCAAATAGTGAAAATTATGTATCGTGGCTAAACGAACAACAAGGTACATCGCGAGATGAAAAAAATAGAAGATAAAATAAAATATCGAACGAAAGTGAAATATAATTTGGGAATATGGCGATCAGGGGTTTCTCCGCTGAAAAATGAAGATAAAATCGAGTTACCCCGTTCACTTTATCGATACGGAACTTCCGAGGCAGTTTGTGTAGGTAGTTTAACGATACTATGCTATATTTATTGTGTGTGTTCAGCTTACTTTAAGCCCACTATATACGGGACAGTTTACTACAGTTTTCAGACTGCACAGTTTCCCGTGCAGTCTGAAAACTGTCCCGTATAAAGCTAAAACTGGATGAAAAACTGTGTGCTAGTGTCAGATTCTCACTGTGCGCTAATTCCACACATTTTTTTCACACAGTTTCGATGCGCGCTTCACCCGCGGTGATTAGACAGTATAATACGTATAATATTCAATAGTATCGGTAATATTACAAATAAACTTTGATAAACTTTTACTATGGCGAATATGAATATAATGTAATAAGTAATATGAACTGAAATCCTAGATCAAAATTCAAAATATCGAATAACGACTATTTGACAATTATGGCAACCTTTATGACAGTCCGATTGTGTATTGTATGGTCTGACTGTCGCGTTCTGCGCATGCCTACAGACAGTAAACTGTGCCGTGTAAAGGTAAAATTCACACCGCGCAGTTTTTATTGGTCAGAAAAGGGTACAAGAAACTGTGTAGTTTTCTAAACAAGAAACTGCACAGTAAACTGTCCCGTATAAAGTGGGCTTTTGATAAGTATGTAGGTATGCAAATTCAATTATTTGGTATATAAGTAGTAATCATGTTTTCATTTTGGTCAATTGCTTTGAATTGAAATATACCTTAAATAATGACAAATAAAAAATGTGTAAAAGATAAAAAAATTTATTAAAATCACAAGCATCGTACATTTTATTATAAATTTTCTGATTGGATAGAATCCTTTCATAATTCATCGGTTTTACTTTTTTTTTTAATTTTTATGGGTTTTCCTCATGACCTTTTTATAAATCCCTTAAAGTGGTATTAATTTTATCATTTTCAAACATCCTTCTACTATGTATTCTCCCTCACCCCTCTTTTCGCATCCTTTCTTATTATTTAGGCACTATGTGTGTATAATATTTATTTTAATTATTAAAAACCCGTTATTGGTCATGCAAACTAATGTTCCACATCTTATATTATATATTCTGTAACGACTCGGTTGGTTTCAGAAACAAATAAATAAAATAAAATAATTGAAAAACTTGCACATAATATAAAATTATTGTACTAGTCAGAACTAGAAAATTACCTATGTAAATAATTTTACAGATATTTGCTTAAACTGAAATAAATAGATAAATAAAATGGTGAAAAAAGGCGCTTTATTTCTGCATTTAAAATTGATAGAATTGTTCATATTTATCAGTCAGATCTACATTTATGTAGCAAAAACGTATGTATAGCTGTAATATCTACAGTATCTACACTTCTAAAATTTGCTGAAAACCTAATGATAAAATATTTTAAAAAGCTTTTCATTGTTTTGAAATTTAATAATAAATAACACAACGGAACGTAACTTTCCTTTAAAAATTTATTTTAAGATGAACCAAAAATATATCATGGTAGGTACGTATGAAAATTTGGCGTTTTTGAGTTTGCATGTCTAGATTTTCTTAAATATGTATTTTCATCAAAATAGTTTGATTATTGTTGAAAAAGTTGTTGACAAATAAAATAAATCGATATTATTTTACCATCGCCTCTATTTATTTATTTCCTATTCTAATTTCCTGAAACAATTTTTTTGGAAAAAGTATTGTAATTGTGACATTTATTTATTTATTTTTATTAAATTTTTATTTTTTAATAATATTAGGTAGTATTTTTGCTAGTTACTACATGAACGTTAAAAGTAAGCTGCTTCGGCTCAAAGTAGACACTGATAAATGAATCACAACACACATAATCCCTCTACCGAGAGCCTGCTTATGATTATGATAATTTTGTTTAGTGCAGAAGCGAGATTCTAGACAAGTCTTGTGTAATTTTATAACCTTATTAATCAAAATGTCAAATTGAATTACTCTTGTTTATAATTCGAGTATTTAAAGCGTGAAGTGAAAGAAAGGGGAATAAAATACACATATATAAAGAGAGCTTTAACCGTTCTTGCATTTTTTAAAAGGCATCTGGTTCTCGGCATCCTGGACGTCCTCATCCACATCCTACGCTGACAATTCGCCGGCAGTTTGCATCATAGCTGCGGGTCGTTTACATAAAAACATTAACTGTCAGGTCAGCCAAACGTCAAGCCGACCATTTAATATTCGCTTTATACGGGACAGTTTGCAAACTGCACAAGAAGCTGTACAATTTTCTGTCCCGTGTAATGTGCGCTTTATTGTAACCTTTTTCAGCATCAAATCTTTAGGGAGGTTATCGATTTTTCTCCTCTATTTTCTCCACGTTTTCAAACACGGAAACCATCGCATTATGGTCAATTTTAGAATACTGTTTGCTTGCATTATATCTCTACACATATAAAGACGTTGTGTTATTTCTTTGTAGTAGTAGTGAAAGTGAAAGTAGTAGTAGTAGTAGTAGTAGTAGTAGTAGTACTTTATTTAAAGTAAACTATTTTGTTCTAGTATGAAGATCTGAAAATAAAAACTGATTAGTTAATCTTCAAATATTCGTCTGTTATATTTTACTTAACTACCTACTTGTATTATATTTTCCTAATGTACCTATATAATTTTATCCCTAACAGGAATGGAATAATAATTATATATATGTTAATGTCGCGTAATGACGTCTAAATCCCGCAACCCGCAAATGTAATTTATGGTTCCCTTTGAAATACAGCTCGTCAAATATGTAAACGGATATATTCGCAGATGACATTTCGTAACAGATTTACGAATAGACGAAATTATGAGGAACTGGAATCTTTCATTAAAAGACTCAAAAATATTTATTATTTTTTGCTAACGGTACTGTATCTGTGTGTATTAACCAACTAAAGAAAGAAAGATAAAAAAAAGAGCTTTCTAAAAACGAGTAGAATAGGTACATGACTTTTTAAAACTTTCTTCTTCTTCTAACAGTTTAATGCTACATTTTTGCAGTACGATTTTTGTATTTTTGAGAATCTGCTATGGTGAAGGTGTGTAGTGGTATTTGCATGATGGTTGAGTTGTGTTTGTCCTGACGAAAAGATGGGTTACGTCTTGAAACCGGTAGACATAGAAAAGTTGAGTGGTTTTTTTATAAACATAAATATATATTAGAAATAAGTAATACTTTGAATATAATTTACATCTTTGAGACTATATTATCAATTTTTAAAAACTCAAAATATGTACCTATATAATAATTTTTTTTAAATGGTTAAAATTTTAACTCAGGATGAATATTTTATTTATTTATTGAAAAAAAATCTTTTAGGAAATTTTATTTTCCGTAGTATTAAATTATCTGACAAAAACCTGTGTACTTCCCATGTACATTACAACAACTTTCACAGTTCGCTGTTTCCCGTTACAAAATGAGAAACGAAGTTCCGCTCGAATCCGCGTATTATTAAGGCGCAGAACATCTCAAATTTTTGTAAAATACTAGCAAACTTGGTCATAGTTTGTCTGCCAGTCCCACAGCAAGGCGAAATTACACAAGGGGCATGCAATTAAGTGGTTTCATTAGCATTTACAATAAGTGAACGTTAACTTGTCAGGAACATTCACACTTACTACATACGGCCTGGGCGGGAGGCGACCCTTGGCTTGGAGAGGGAGACAGATCGTAATACACTTCTTGTTATGCAATTTGACCTCCATACTATATCTTGGTAAACTGTTTTTTTTTGTATAAAAAACATAGTTTTCAAAATTTTATTTTATTGCATGAAATGTTTTTTTTTTCATTTACTCAGAATATTAATTTTGTAGCATGTGTGGTTTTTGCCGACCACGATTTAAATTACATTTTAAAAAGCCCAGTGCGTTGTTTTATTATTAAGCTCAAATAAACTGTTTTGTCTTTTTTTAAAATTAACAAACATAATTCCTTACCCTAACCCTAACCTAAATTGTATTTAATACGGCTTATTTAAGAGAGTCTGCAATGACATTTTGTATACATGGAGTAACAAAACTCGTAGTACAACCCGAAAACTGGTGAATCTACATCATATTTGGAGTGGAACGTGTAACGTGCTTTTTTAATCTGAGCTTTAAAAAAAAACTTCTTCTTCTCATAAAAGCTTTAATTAGTCCAGCAGATTAAGTTAAATTGCAAAAATTCATAATAGAATGCTGTTTTTTCATTTTGTTTTCAATAGTTTCAATTTGACTAAATACGTGTGATATTTTTAAATAAAAAAAACTTCGTACTCTTCTCGAAATCAAACTCAAAAAATGTTATCCTGCAAATTCGGCTCTGTAGATTCACTGGTTTTCCGCTTGTACATCGAGTTTTATTACACCATGTAAAATATAATAGCTCATGTAATGTGAAATACAATACGACGTTGAAAAGCTCTAGACGCATAGTATAATACATTCTGCCGTACTTTAGATATTTGAGCTTTTGTTCTTCATAAAAGCAATACAAACATGAAATTTTAATATCAAAACAAATCAATCCGTTATTGATACAAAAAAAAATACACTTTGAAAGGGAAAATGCCTTTGGAAAATATGTCCTTTTGTATATTAATTATAATAATGATTCCATAAAAAAACTTCAATCGAATGTATTGATTCTTACTGTAAAATTATATTAAGGCTCCACCGTAGGCTAGCGGTTGTTTCGTATTAATTTGTTGACTCCCAAAATGCTTCCAAAAAATGATTACATATACTTCAAACTATTTTTTAGGGAACAAAAATTATCGATTTCGAAAAAAATTATGAATTCTGGGGGAAAAAAATAACGGGAAGCTATTAGGATAACAAAAGGTGACAGCAAAATAAAGATAATTAGTAATTAAAGAGCACATAAATTTTTAGGAAATTTAGTAATTAAATAAGACTTTTCTGTAAAAATATATGATAATCCATTATGCTGCTACAATTTGTATGTGCTACTCACGTGGTCCTAAAGATATGGCAAGACAGAATATTATTTTTAAAAAAAAATACCGTTGGACATTTTAAAATCGCTTTATGTTGTTTCATAATCTTTTATATACCTCAATTCAAACATGGTTCAATAATTGTTACTCAGATACTAAAATTTGATGATATTAATTTGATCATCAAAATTTGTTCTCATTATAAAACATGCCTACTTACAGATAAAAAAAATAGCAATCTTGAACGCTTTTGTGTTTAATATGTGCGTAGTGCGTATATTGCAATGATTATTTTCCACTGTAGATTAATTCTTATTTTATTATGTATGCAGTTTTTAGTGTATTATAAAATAAGGAAATAATAAATTGAGTTTTTACATTATTTTGTCTGCTGTTATGTCGTTTACTATTTATTATTCTTATTTCTTTGTTTAATATTTTTCTTACGTATATTCCAAACGTTTCATCAAAATACGTATAATGTAAGAATGATTTTTAGTACGTATTTATGTATGTTGTGTCAAATTCCATTTGAATCTACCAAATAGCACTCCAATCATAATTCAGCAAAAATCCCTTGTCAAGCCACCAGCTTAGTTACGTAGTTAGTTTGTAACATTCCAGCAGGATTCCTAATATGTTGCGTTCCAGAGTTCCATAAAGCACTCGAACTTTCTGTAGATTAATATCTCGCGAGAGCTCAGCGCCAGCTATTGGTCCATTTCTAGAATCCGTAGCTTATAAGTCAGGCGAATGCCTCCCAGATACCATGCGAATATTCTGCTTTTTGTGTGAAATATTCTAGCTATTTGTCACACCCTTTTGGTCACCATATTTTGTGCATTTATTAGTTATGCGCTAAGAGTTTTAGCTTGATTATAATATTTCAAATAGATTTCAATATGTTCTAGTTGGACTTCTGTGTGTTATTGATTGAACATATTTATGCAAAGTACTTAAAGCTTTTTTAAACCTGTAAATTGTATACAAGTATAATAATGCTGTGCAATTCTGTAATTGATGTGCAATAAAGCCGTGTATGTAATTATTATGATAAAATGTAAAATGATAGATATTGTCACATTGTAGAGTTACCTGTAATTAAATGAATAAATAAAAAAAATATTCCAATTTGATCTCATTTATCGCCATATTTACTTGTCAAAATAGATAAACGATTTCAAAATTAAACGACACAATAAAAAAACAAACTGTCTAGTTTCTGGGTTAGTTGATCGAAAATAAAATATCTAGGTAGAAGTACATGTGTTATAAAAATGCAAATTAATTACGAAAAGGATTCAATTTTAAATGTTACTTCAAATATTACAAATAAATAATTATTATCAATAAAAGCGTTTAAAATTTCGATTAAAGCTTAAAGGTACCATCGTTTGTATCAATTACTGAAACGATACATTCTTTGTGATATTTTAAGTATTCATATTAATTTATGTTTTACGTGATTTAACATATAAGTATTATATAGATGTTTTTCATGTCACAGAGACTCAGTTCAAAAGGGAAGTTACAATTTTGATTAAGTACGTGTGTAAATTAATATGTTTTAACTTGTTATATTTTTTGTAAATAATGTTGACCTGGACTTGACTTGGAGGATGCACGGGAGCTGGCGACCGATCGCTTGGCCTGGAGGCAGTTTGTGGATTCCATATGCTCCACATAGGGAGCGGAATGATGATGATGAATTTTGACAAAAAAAAAACATTAACCTGTAAAATGCTTTCCTTGGCACGAGGTCCCCCAGTGAATGATGCATTAAAATTAATAATATGTCATAAAAACTGAAATGTACTATAATAAATAAATAATAATAATTATTATAGTGATTCCTCGAAGGATGTAAAAGTTTTTCTAAGAACAAAGGTTATTTGGTAATTTGACTTTATTTTATTACTCATCACTTATTGCTTACTTTTATAGATATCTTATTTGTTTTTAATTTAAGATTTGATTCTGTACTTGCGGATTAAATTTTATTTTGTTTCTGTATATATTTTATGTATTTATTTATTTATTTACTTTCTTTGACGCCCATAGGGCTTTAACATTGTACATACTATATATAAAAAAAAGTTACACATTTAAATATAATAAACATTTTTTTTTTTTAAACTAAAAATTATAAAATAATAATAAAAAAAAATTAAAAAAAGAAAGTTACATAGTTAACAAAATACAATATTAGACAAAATACAAACATTGTATTATGTTTATGATATAAGACATAGTGAGATAAAAAAAAAAAAAAATAATATTATTAAAGATGAAAAAATAGGCTCTTAATTAAAAAAATTGTTACTTGTATGAATTATTTTTTTAAATTGTAATGTACATATAAGGTTCCATTTATATAAATAAAAAACAAAATACTAAAATACGAATTTAAGAATAGAAATTATAAATATTTTGTAGGAGGACAAGCAAAATCTGATTTTAGTTCATGTACACTACGTAAAGCTCGTTTTCTCGAATTTTCCAGACTTTGTAAACGAAGCTTTATTGGATATGACGTCACGTTCTGTATTTTTTCTCTTACGAGAGAGTGTTCAACACGTGTATAAGCTGCTTATTAAAGATGAAGGATAGGCTCTCAAAAAAATCATAAATGATTTATTTCCATTTATTTATTTATGCACGACGGCGTGTGAATCATAAAATGTTCCATCACACGCCTAATTTAAAATGGTAATACCTACTCTATTATTATTTTTATTCGAATATTTGTATGTACAACCTGATAATAGAAAAATTCTATTTATTTTGTTCTTGTAACAAATTAATGTTTTTTCCTTAAATAAATAAATAATATAATGCCTTACAATATATAACTATTTAAGGTTTCTGCAACTGACTCAAAATTTGTAAACCTCATAATATTGCTTGCAGTTCCAACGATTGAACAACCGTGTTTAAAAGACAAAAATCGTTTTTCTTTTGAAAGATTGCTACTTACTTCTGGTATTTACTTTTTTTTCGAACAGTTAAAGTACCTTCGTTATAACAAACCATCACACCGTTTCCCCGAAGTGGTAGGCAGAGTGGATAGAACGCTATTATGCCAGGAAATATTGCCAACGCCAATAGCCAATATGTCCTGGCACACTTCTCTCGTTTCCTCTTCAATAAAACATATTCTCGTGCACAGTTTAACGCCGATTAGTTCCGACATTTTTTCACATGTCGTTTCCCCACTTTAGGCATAGTGGATTGTACTTGATCACATAATGAATTTCTCGGCCTTCTTCGGCTTCTACATCCAGAAACACATGCATTATAGTTCATTAGCCATTATAACATCGCTTGTTCGCTCCACATGACCAAATCATCGTAAAAGCCCTTTCTTAATTTTGCGATAATATTTATCTCAGCCTTGCACTCTGCTCCAAAAATTATATCTTGAAACCAACTCAACAGGCCAGAAGGCCCGATTATATTTAGAAATATGTATTACAAAACCAGAAATAAAAAAAAGATTATTTTTTCACATAAAGAGAACCAAAAATCATACAAAAAATATTTTTAATAACGTATTTTTTCTTGTACAACGCTTGATTTATAAGATATTCAAAATAAAGCTACCGCACCTACAGCATTCAATTCGTTTTTCCCGATGTAGAAAAATAAAGGAGCTCACGTCCGTTAAATTTATAAATTATAATGAAATGAACAGCCAAAAGCACACACTTCGCATATCCAATTTATTTTTCAGTCTATGGAATGCGAAATTTCATCCCCTTCAGTGAATTTGCAATCGACGGAAATCGTGCTGAATCCGTATATGGAGTCATACGTACATGCGTATTATATATTAAAATATAGCCTTAAGACGTGGATACGCAGTAGGTATAAACATTTCCTTAAATTTCATTTTTCTGTTCCTTCCTTTTCTGATTTTTGATTTAACTAACCAACAAATTAACCTTCCTACTATTTCTCCGCAACAATAGGCAGAGGATAGAACACTATCCTAGCACACTTCCCATGATTTCTTCACATTCAAACCCCCACAGGCCCCCAGTGAGGACCAATAATCAAAACTTACAACTACTACTCTCCGCATCCAATGGTGCATAAGGCACACGTGTTAGCAAAGCAAGTCTTACGCTTCAACGCCATCCTAGGTATCATATATGTAGTATTTTTATGTGAAAATAACATTAAAATATTCTTAAGTTTATTTATAAACATAAAAAAATACTACATACATTTTATATTTTATTGACCCCCGCCAGGAATCGAACCCGCGACCTCATGCATGGCAGGACAACACGCTACAGCTTGGACCTCCCATGCATGAGGCACGACCCGGACACGAGGCGGGCATTCAAAAATCATCAAAACCACATGTATTAATTTATGTTACCCATAAGCAAATAACCTTTATAACTCCTGCATCACACCTGTTTTCCTCTATGGCTGCGGATCGTGGCACCTAACCAGGGCCCAAGATAGCAGACTTCTGAGTTTTGAGAATAGAAATCTTAGAAGAATTTTAGGTGTGCGGTGGTTTGACTTTGTAAGGAACACAGAGATGAGGCAACGGACACAGCAACCCTTGGTATCTACTGTCATCCGGCGAAGGCGTTTCGGCTATACTACGCATGCCTCCCGAGAGCCTTAACCATGCTTGCCTATTTTACAAGGCATCAGGTTCTCGGCGTCCTGGTCGTCCACTGTTGACAATTCGTCGGCAGTTGGCGTCAGAGCTGCGGGACGTGGACTTGACTTGGGAGGGTGCGCGGGAGATGGCGGCCGATCGCTTGGCCTGGAGGCAGTTTGTGGATTCTCCACATAGGGAGCGGGTATGATATGGTATGATACTGATTTATATATTTTATTGACCCCCGCCAGGAATCGAACCCGCGACCTCATGCATGGCAGGACAACACGCTACAGCTTGGACCTGCCATGCATGAAGCACGACCCAGACACGAAGCGGACATTCAACAATCATCAAAACCACATGTAATAATTTATGTTACCTATAAGCAAATAAATATGTCTCCTCAGAAACCCACGCCAGGCTACTATTATTACGACTTTTCACATGATCACATTTAAATTCATGTTGTAATATCAAAATATGGTAGGTATTTCTCAGCCTTCCTTGATTTCTAAATCCAGGCAAACTTACATCGTACTTCCATCATTCATTAGCTTATAATATGACCGAGCCATCAAAAAGCCTTATTTTTTTATTCAGCGCTGAAATATTATTTCTCCTAGTAATATTAATTTCTGCATCATAACAATTATTACTTGCTTTACACTTTTGTTTTATTTTATCTTTATTTTTTCACCTAAAGGTTTTGAGTAATTTTGAATGTAAAAATATTTGGAGAAAGGGAAAATAAAATTAATGATTGAATGATAATGTTTGTGATCTACATAATAAATATTAAAACATTAAAAACATCCCTGGTTTGTAAAATAAGAAATGCAAAGTATTAAACCTTAAATTTTCTGTATTTCATAATATGCATAAAATACCTTGTTTTGGAGACAGATAACTTAATCTCTTTTCTTTTTTTATTTTTATTTTTTTATGTATTTTCCATAAATATTTGAAAAAATTAAAGAAGAGCAACATTCTGTACCGCTAATGAAAATTTTTCAGGTTCTCTGTTTTATGGCACCAACTCGGGTAGTACAATGGTCAACATTTACCATTTTGTTTAAATATGACAAAATGACACCGAACCATGAAATTCCTCTAGATTTACCTTTTCCTTCTGATATGGTTATTTAAACAGGTACTGAAACAGCTAAATCAGTAGAGCAAACTTTGAATCCGATAAAACCATAGTCCTTAGAGAAAGGTTAATCTCAAGTAAACCTGGTTTATCCGTTATGCCTACCCTTCCTTCTCCTTTTCGTCCCCGACCCACCCACTTCCGTTCGATATTGCTGGCCTAGGGAATTAAATTTATCTTATTTTAGTCTTCCACGATCCTTATTACTATATACATATATTATTCGTGGTCTGCGTGGGCTTTGAAAGATTACTTACGCGGATTTCAGCAATATAAGCTTAACATTTTGCAAAAACGACTAAAATAATATGAATAGTTTCAGATGTATCATTCTTTTGACTACGTTATGTCAACGTTACAGTTACAAACAATCGAAAACATTTGTACCCACGCCACAATGCGATAGGTGTAGATATTACATAAGCACTTAAATTTTTGTTGCTATTTTTCATTTTCTTTCATTTTTCTGAGAAAAATCTCTGTGACAACTATACCAAAAAACAGCCATAACACCAAGAAAGCAGATACATATGGTCGGATACAGTGTTCATCTAATTGTATAAGAATATTTCTCGCTCTATCTTATGTTGAATATCCATAACGTTTTTTAAATAAATTGTCTAACATACATTATGTTTTAATATAATAACAATGCTAAATTCTCTAGCAATTTATCTAACAAAACTCTTAATGACTAAAACTCTTAGTAACTTAATGATTTTCCACAGTTTCTTATTGATTTTTTTAATGTCAGGGTGGTCTATATGACTTAAAAAGTGGTTGTAAAATTTAGGATTTTGTATCAATGAAATCCTTATAGGAAATTTTATTTCTTAGATTTGTGGCATACTTAAAATATTGGATCAAGGAAGAAATATTGTGAGGGAGATAAAACCTCTAATAGAGACGCTTGGCCATTTTAATGTGTGTCAACCCACGTCCTGGCGGCTTATTCATCACGGAGGGTCACCTTTAAGTATCCTTTTGTTAGGTAAAGCCTTCTGCAGGTAAGTTCTGGCAGAATAGACCGAGGATTTGTGAAGGAGCTTCGGATTGGACCATCAGTTCATTATGAAAGGTGGACGAAATCGACGTCTCAATGGATCGAAGGACGTCGCCGATAATATCACATTGTGTACCATTTTTATTACCATCAAAATGCCACCTGATGAAAAACGATACGGAGCTTCCGAGAAGGTAACTCATAAATTATTACAAAAAGAGAATTGAGATCGATAGATTCGTCAAAACTTGAACTTACTAGGAAGCTGTCAATTGTAATTTTGTCAGAGTGTTTTCTTTCCCTTTTTCCAAGAATATTATCCACTATTATAATTTATCAGGAAAATAAAAATTCTCTTAAACAAAATGTTGTAGGCACTACAAAACATATATTATTATAACTGACACGTGTCGTAGGTATTTAAATACAAATAAATAATCATAATGTTTAGTGTGTCTAAATTATTGTAGGCAAATAACTTCCCTTGAGGGGTTTGTATAAAATAATGTTGGTATCTCAACTGAGGCAAATAAGCTCAAGGCAGGGACCACTAAAACATCTACACGGTGATACAGGTCGGTATGAGGTCGATACAAGTGCCTAGCTATCTTGTTTTGACAGTTCTCTATGTTTTTACGTTGATAAACGTATAATGAATCGACCTGTATTTGTATTGTAGATATTATAGGTCATCTGTTACCCTGATGTTTTCATAAGCCTTCAAATAACAGATTAAGATGTTCTGTATTACAATACCGAGTGTTGGTACAATATTTTTGTATCTGCTATTTATTTTGGTACTACAAACACTAAAAACAAATTCGCTTGTCGCTGGGGAATGTCTAGTTGCTGCTAATAACACAATCAGCCTAATTGCACCGTGACGAGGACGAGTAATGTTGTCTGTGTTTCCGTATAATTGCCGTGGCATTTTGATTGCACTGCGCATTGCCCATGACCGGCTGGAGCTTAAATTAACGACACGACGCGACATGTGGATATCTTGTGGGCGCCTATTGTGATCGCTATTTGTAAAAATCAAAAGAGGTGTATAGCACACCCTGCAGGCACAGGTCAGTACGGGGTCGATATAAGGTCGATAAACGCTTGATACAAGACGATCATCTATATAACGATTATTGTATTGTATTGTATTGTATTGTATCTTTTTTATTTAGCTATAAAAAAAAAACAGTTTTGATACAGCTAGTAATTACAATATCATTATTTCTAAACATTTTACTATAAACTACTTATTTTGATTTTACACTACACTATACTTATTTAAAACATATATTTTACACATTTTTTTAACTAAATTTAAACTCATCGCACATTTAACTTCATCTGGCAATTTTTCGTATTCCTTTAGTCCTTTATTATAGATTGTTTAAAAAATCTATGAAGCGAGTGTGCCTGTATGTAGAAATCGAGGAAGGCGAGAATGACATGGCATGATCAAGTGAAACAAGTGCTTAAAACTAGGCACGTGAGAAGTCGGAATAATCAACGTACGTGCTTGAAAAAATGTATGAATGTGGAGGAAGCAAGAGAAGTTTGCCAGGACAGAATGGTGTGGCGTTCTATCCTCTCTGCCTACCGCTTCGGGGAAATGGCGTGATGGTTAATTAGTTAGTTAGTTAAGATTTTCTTTTCTGATGAGTGCCGCATCTTCATCGTCTTCCGAAGACGGACGATTGCCATAGAAGCTTAGATTGTTATTTTTATTATATTTCTCATGTTATTAGTGTTATCCCTGCCCAGGAATACTAAGTTATATAGTGGACCTCGGATGCACGGGTGGATGTCTGGAATGGGGGGCTTGGCGAGGAAGTATGCCGGGTGGAAGTAATTACTAATAAATGATGATCGGTTGTGTTCCCTTTTTTTTTCTTTTGGTTGTACTGATGTTGAATAATTATTTCTTTCGTTTTAGATTTTACTTCATCTATTTACTATACCTACAGAGCTCTGTGTGCATAACATTAAAATATGATATCTTCTTCGGAAAATATGATAGAAATGAATAAATAAATGCAGTGCCTTATTCACATAACGTGTTTATGGATATAAGAAATAAGTGACCTTCGTCAATCATTACACATTACACATGACAAGCAGAGAACAGAAAACATTAAGGTAACTAACACCAACGTATCTCCATTCCGCAATTTAATGAACATGGTGTTAACTGGGATAATCGGAAAACGTCCAAGCCACAGACAATAAATTATTCATCCTTTAAAAATAAAAAATAAATATGCCAAAATTAAATTAATTTCTTAGATTATAGAGGTATCAATAAAATTGTTATCCCTATTGCATACTATTTTTGACAATACTTTGAATGACTGATCATCTTACCTTTATGTAATAAATTACCAAAAGTCACTTCACTTGTAGCAATGCAGTGCCCTATGCACTATTGGTTGTGAATGAAGGAAAGTAGTAGTAGTAGTTTTATTAGCATTAATGATCTAGATACTCTGGGAACAGCAATTTGTGTGATCAATTCGGTTAATAAGTTTGCCCTTTTTGAGATTGTGTGTATCCCTTATCCCAATGACCCAATGGTGCATCCCTTAGACCCAATGGTGCATAGGGCACTGCATTGGTACGCCAAGTGCAGTGTATCTTGATCATTTTATTACATGAAGGTAAGATGATCAGTCTTACGCTTCAGTACCAGTCCAATGCATCACACATGAAATATTAATATGAAAATCTCCTGTAAATAAATATTTCATGTTGACCCCCTACGGGAATCGAACCCGCGACCTCATGCACGGTAGCCAAATGCGCTACCACCACGCTACGAGGCGGACCCGATTTTTGAGATTACTATTTGATTTAATTATAGTTAGTACTAAGCAGGATCCAGATGGCAGCTTGAGCCACCAACATGAGGGAGGCCTATGTCCAGCAGTGGATGAACAATGGCTGACGAAGAAGAAGAAGAAGAAGTAAAAGGTATATTATACGACGGTAATTTTTTTTTAACAACATTTTGAAATGAATACAAATACTTGTAAACAAATTATAAAATAGTATAATCTAGTTATTTGTATACAAGTATTTGTATGCATTTCAAAATGTTGTTAAAAAGATTTACTGGTTAAAAATATAAAACAAAAACAAATAATTGGAAAGACATCTTCAGGCGTCTTCTAGAGTAAGCAATAAAGCCTGGTAGAGCCTTACCTACACTAATAAAATATGATTGCCAGAAAAAAAAAATGTTTTACAATTTTCTCAACAGATGACACCGGCATAGAAAAAATCTGTAAAGCGGAACAACGAAGACGATTTCAATATATAGTAGTTTCAAAAATTTGTCATATGGTGGGTGGAATGGGGAATGTTGTAGTACGTCAAGTGGCCACTTAACCCAGCCAATGAAAGGTCATAAGCCCTGTAAACGCCTAGCTAACCCACTTTCGTTTCCAGAGTTTCTCTGTCTCTGTAGGGATATCAATAATATCTGGTAATTTTTTGACTGGTTTGGCAGTATTTTTTGTAGTGTACGTGGATTGAATGCATTCTGCTTAGCTACGCCCAATTAAAGGTCCGTTTCCACATGTGAATCCTGTCACTTAAGTGGGGCTATATAAACCACCCATGTACCTATTCCATTTCACTTGCCCACTGCGGTTTACCGCGCGTGGGTTAGGCGTTCTGTTGACATTTCGGGTCGGATAGGCTAGATATTGTATGTAGTTTGCTAAGAAGATTATCATGCTCGAGTACGGGTTGACGGTTGACCTTGCCTGGGGTTATATAAACGCCAGATAAAACGAAAACAAAAAACACGCGGGACCCAAAGGGTTAAAGATAATGTGTGTATAATAATATATGATTGATGAGCTTATTGGGAGTGAAAATGCAAGTTTAGAATTGAAAATGATTTGAAAGGCGACATATACGCTTTGGAAGCAGGACACAGTAGGCTGATTTGAATAAAGGTTCATCATTTTAACCTATTTTTAAAGTCTAAAGTTCTCATTGAATATGATTATTTCTAATTCGAAGGTATGAAAGCCCCACCCTTTCCCTAGACTGCACATAGAGGTTTTTGACAAATCTAGCCGGTCAGAAGTCTTTTTCGTAAAACTTGCCATAATCAAAAAAGAATTATTTCCTAGCAATGTCAAAGGACTGAACATAGGACTCCCCCTACCGGGACCTACAATAACGTTCCGCACTAGCATTTCAGTTTGAAGTTGATCGTCTCAGGAAGTGCATGTATTTTTTATCGGTGTTCCTTGTGCAACAGTTCAGTTTGAAAATTATTTTTAAATAAGTGGCTCTAATTTTACCAAAAAAAGTTATGGATATTGATAATGCAGGTAAGACAGCATATATTTAAAATAGTTTTGATTTTGTTTCTTAGAATTATAATATTGTTATTTCGTATCGAAAATGTTTATTTTATTTGGGTTTTTTATTTTACATTTTTGATATTTCCGAGATTGTAAGTTGTACGATTTCGTGCTATTTCGCTATATTTCTTATTTTACCATAGAGAATAAAGCTTCGACAATAGAATAAAATAGAAATTAGCCGTCGATTTTCGTCGTTTTTTACTTTGTAGGTCATCAAATAAAACAGCGGATTTTTAAAAATTTTTTAAATTAAAAATTAATTTTAATTAAAAATTGTTTATAATTTATTTTAGGGTTACCAGGTGTCTCTAACGTCATAACCATGACTCGGAAATTTTTGTTTGATAAAATGCAGGAGCAAAATTTATCAAGTTTCGAAAAAAAATGGAATACCTGGATAATTTTCTCATTAGCAACAAAAACTACTCTAATGATCACATTAAGAGCATTAAGCGCAAGTTTGCAACTTTAAAGTTTCGATTTAAGAAAAGATGGGTTAAAGTTCATAAAAAAGAAGACTTGTTCTCAAAAAATAGCGCGGAATGGTTGAAAGGATGTGTTTCATTCCCAAAAGCCATACCTATACAGCAACAGCGAGCGGGTAGGACTCAAAAAGATTTGATGTCTCTAAAAAAATTCTAAATGTGTATTGTAATATTTGAATTTTTTGGTTGTATCAACAATCTTATCAATGTTTACTCTTGTTATTAGTGTTAATAATGCAATGTTCTATAATATTCATATAGTAACAAAAATATTTTGGTAAATTTATGTTCCGACTTAACACACGAAATACATCTAGCAAGTCGGAACATAGAAGCTATAAACTCTCCAAATGTATATTGTACGTTGAATAAATATATTATATGCCCATATTGTTATATATATTCTCAACAATTTGAAAATGTCCTCAATGTATATATTTTTTAATATGATAAATACCTGGTAAAACTCAATCCAGTTTTTTTATGTTTACATATGTACCCTACCTCCTTCAATATACCTAGAAGTATTTTGTTTGTTTTCAATTTTGTGTAGGAACCTGTAGCTGAGTACCTTATATGTGCCACTTCAAAACAATAAAATAAAATTGATTTCCATTATCCTTTGTCAACAGTATTAAGACAAAACTTCTTTCTGTACAAAATTAGCACAGCTTGATAGCTTGATTCATCATCATCATCATCATTTCATATCCGCTTCCTATGTGAAGCATATGGATTCCACAAACTGCCTCCAAGCCAAGCGATCGGCCGCCAGTTCTCGTGCATCTTCCTAAGTCAGGTCCACGTCCCGTAGCTCTGACGCTATGCATCCTAAAATACTTTCTACATCATAAAACAATAGGAAATCTCATTAAGAATAATAATAACTAAAGAAATAATTTTGGCCGGCTAGATTGATCAAAAACCTCTATGTGGACTGTTTTAAAGACTATTGAGTTTTTTTTCAGTCCAGCACAACTCTACCGATTTTTTTAACAAGCTATTTCGCGATTTTAAAATTGTCAGCGTGATAAAAATACGAATTTACGCGAACAAAAGCTTTCATTGCCCGTTTCGGCTTATGTTGTATTATAATTGTCATTGTTTCCATCACCCAAACTAACCAGTTAACAGTAGAAGGGAAACGTTAGTTTCTACCCCGATCATTATTTAATATTCAAAGGTATGTCTTTTTCTTTTAAGCACGTTGATATCTCTACATAAATATCCCTCTAGGAGGGCCGGCAAACACTCTCGGTCAGTCCTGCATCCCTCAGATCCACCAAGTACGTCCTAAAGATTGTCACCCACGTTCTACCAGAACAGCTTTGAAAGCTGGTAAAAAAAGCTTATTCGCTCTTGGTTTCAAAAATTCTACTATAAATATTTATTTATTTATTAGTGCCTAAATTCATGAAAAATAATTATTATAATATGAATTCAAACAAAGTAGAGAGCAGACAAAATTTTATGTTTTATTCTATTTAAAGAGCGATCATGAAAAATAATGAATCTACTAATAAAATACTGAAAGTTTTTAAAAGTCAATACCATAAGCTGTTAAAATATTAAGTTAAAAAATGAGATTAAAATCTGGATAATACATGTAACGAAACCGAAAATATAAATTTTACTAGAATTTTTTATACCCAAGTAAGTAATAAAAATGTAATATCCTTCGTGCAGACAAGAGCGATTGGTACGTTCACTAAAGTAAATTCCAAAAATTGACGAACAATAAGTAAATAAGAAGCATTAACTAGAATTGGAAAGGGAGATTTATGACGCGATAATACATACAAGTTAATTAAATGGATTGTTGATAACAGACGTTTTATGGAATAAGACATAGGACAATATTTTTTATTTGATTAGGAATATTATCTTTTTGATAAAGAACTGCATTTTTATAATTTCGAAGATAATCCATGTTGTTTTGAAAAAAATGTATTTTTTCGTAAATAGTTTACTGTATAATAAGGAAAATTAAAGTGGCATACATTATTTTAAGGACATGAAGTTTATAAACTGAATATGACAATAATTTTTTTTTCAAATTCAAAACTACTTCTTCTAATCATAATAATATAATCCGTCATAATCGAGTCACAAGTGCGATAAACATATATTTTACTTACAATTTGACATCTCAACAGAGACGAGAAATTTGGAAGAGAATATGGATATCTAGGCGTTTACAGGGCTTATGACCTGTCATTGGCTGGGTTAAGTGGCCACTTGATGTATTACAACATTCCCCATTCCACCTAGTATTTGATATCCATATCTGCAAATATACGAGTGTTCACATGTGAAGCGTCGCGCCATTTTATTGTATATTGGCAGATATGGATATCAAATACTAGGTGGAATGGGGAATGTTGTAATACATCAAGTGGCCACTTAACCCAGCCAATGACAGGTCATAAGCCCTGTAAACGCCTAGATATCCATATTCTCTTCCAAATTTCTCGTCTCTGTTGAGATGTCAAATTGTAATTATTAGCCCGTAATGGGTGAAATCCAGTTTTTGTCTACAAGTATTTGGACACACTCAATATGTTGTTTATATATTTTACTCTTAGGTATACGACGAAAACCGTTCAGTTTCCTGTCTAGTTTGCAAACTGTATTAAAAAACTAGTGTTATAAAAAAACTGAATGGTCGACGCGACTGTTGGCTGACCTGAAAGTAGTAGTTAATGTTTTTATGTAAACATTTAGACGGTTTATAAAGATACCGGCACAACTGCAAAAAACGACTTTCTGAGTATTTGGTATCAAATTTTTTTGTAATTGTATGCTCTATGTAAGAATACCAAAGACAGTAACCCCTCCTGGCGGTACATTTTTGAAGTTACAAGTCCCGTTATCATAATAAAATAGAGCATACAATTACGAAAGTTTTGATACAAAATACTCAGAAAGTATTTTTTTGCAGTTGTGCCGGTATCTTTATAAACCGTCGATTTATGTAGGTAGATATTGATATATTGAATGCGTTTAAAAGCGTTAAAAAAGACAACATTATTAGCTATATTAACAATTTCCTTAGTGTAAGCATACGGTAGCATATTACGATTGGGATTAAAAAATAAACTTAATTAGCTTGACTTTTGGCAGACTTTACAGTTTTCTGAACAAAAAATATACAAGAAACTGTACAGTTTTCGGCATCGTGTAAAGTGCCCATTAGAAGAAAATATGTTGGTGATTGCTGCCTTGATAATTATCAACTGTAATAAATCAATCAAAGACAGCAATTTCTTTGATAACTTAATCATAAATATGATTTGATCTAAACCATTAGATCATTGTTTCCATTTCATACAAGACACAATACAACATGATTGAAATTAGGGTAGTAAAAAAAGACATGATGCCATGTAAAAGTAGCGAATATATGTATCTAGATTTAACTAGATTCTAGAACTTTCGAGAAAACTATTTACACCTTTCCAAGAAACTTGAGAGTGAGAAAACAACATAATGTAATATTCTGTGAAGGTACTGAGTCAATAAGAAAACACGTTAGCATTACAAAGTATCCCACTGATAGGCTGTGTATTTATTTTTTCGCTTAACAAAAGAAACAGTATATTCTACAAACTAATGAATTTTGTCCGCCTACATAGAAACGAATGTGAAGAAAAGAATCCAAATTCTTAGGAAAAGTAAAATAACATAGTATAATGTCTAATGTGTAGCTTGTATTTTTCTGCTACCCCTATTTACGTAGCGTGGAATAAAGATTTTAGATTCAATATTTCTTTAAGTAATTTTATCTCATTTTTTGTCGAGTTCAAAAAAGCATAATGTTTTTACAAAGTGAAATTCAAATAGTCGACTATGACTATAAATGGTAAACGCAAAAAACATGTTATTTATGTAAGTTAACGTTATCCTCATTTTTTTATCGACATTTTATGTTTTTGTACCGAAAAAAAACATTATGTGTTTTTAAGCTATTTGAAGTTTATTCAGTTACTCGGTTCCCGGTTTATTATTAGAAATTAGAAGAATGGTTGAAACATAACAAAATGAGAACTATTCCTTTGACCGAATCAAAATTTCAGTCAGTAAAAAAAATGGCCCAAATGTTAACAAAAACAACATTAATTTTCTTTCTAACTTACCTTCCACACTGAAAATCATTATTTCTATTAAAACTTCGTAAAATATCATTGAGTGTCGTTCGATCCGTGATATTACATCTTTTACAAAACTGTTTGAATAATTTTAAGAAAATTTTTGATTTTAAAGGGTGGTTCCTATAAGTATTATTAAAGAAAAAACAATATTGCAATTCCGAAATGAGAAGTTCAGAAGGGAATATGGATATAAAGGCGTTTCAAAGGCTTGTGACCTGGCATTGGCTAGGTGAAGTGGCCACTTGATTTATGACAATGTTTTCCATTACGCCTAATATTTGATACCCACATTTCCCAATTATCACATTTTATATCTTATAGTGAATTAAAACACACTGTTAGAAGTACTATTGTCACAATGATTGCTATTGAGATATAGCATTGTACGTCTTCAAGTTTTTGTATCGGAAATATCCTTAGAGCCATTCCTTATACCTATCTTCCTTTCCATTACAAAATTTCAAAACACTATTTTTATATATTTTTTCTGCTTTGTCAGTTAAATGTTTGTTTAAAAACGAATCGTTTCCAATCTCACTAAAAATGCATTTAAGCAAGAAAAAATGAGAAAACTTAAAACGGTCCAGATTCCAATTCCAAAACAGGTTTTATTGGAAAACGTTAACTAACGATTGCATGTTCCAACATGTCCGTTTCTTTTAAAGCTTTGTTCTGTTATTTTATGAATTTCAACGTTTAACGTGATTTTTTTTTGCTCGTTTTAATTGGCAAAGGGTTCTAGTTAGAGTTCCATTTTTTTGTTTGCTTTCAAGTTAAAGCAATTTATTTCATTCTTTTTTGTATTTTATCACGTTGAAATAGATTCGATGGGATAAAATGTATGCTAAGTAATAGTTTTCCTTTTTTTTTAAAAATATTCCAATGTTTGATTTTGTTTATATTTAATTATATTATAATTTTTCTTCCACAAGACAACTATCAAACCGTGTTGAAAATGAACAAACCAACTTATTTTTAGCATTATTTTGAGATTAAAGTTCAATTGAAATAATTGGGTAAATGGGTCTTGTTTCTGTGAACAAAATAAAAAATCTATAAAGCCATGGCACTTTTTACTAAAAATTGTGAAATTTAACCTTTTAAAAAAATTGTAATTAACTCTAACAGTTCTACGAGGTAGGTTTTTGAGTATTTAGCATCATCAACCCACGAAAATAATATTAAAGCATATTTATTATTTTTATTATAATAACTTTTATTGTGAAAACAGAAAATACGAAATTTAAAAATACAGCATTGAGAGCTTTCATTTCTTTACTGTTTTTTGAGAGCCTGATTTTCATAAAACCTCCTTTTTCCGCCTCTTTCATACTTTAGAGTCAAAGACTTTACAAGGGGTATTTTATTTTTATTCAGTAGTGGATTTTGAACTGCCAACTTTTTAAATGAAGTTTTCAACGCTATTCATTATTCTTCCCCTATCAGATTTCCTATTCAATACGCGGAGGGTTCGTGCTCAAGTGACTGTTTCGAGATTTTGATATTCGGGTTATTGGATATATATGTATTGGGGATGCTGGGAGGGCGGGGAGTGTGTGATGGCAAGAATGACAGAAGAGATATCGAAACAACAAAAGAAGTTCGGAGTTGTTGAAATGTGGCTGTATTTCGCAAAGTGAAAGTGATACGTTACGTGTTCTGAGTCTTTACTGAAGTCTGTGAATAGAAATGTTGAAATCGTTTGCGCATAAAATTACAAACTAAAATCAAACACTAAAAACTCAAGCTAACGTATCGTTAAAAATGCGTATTTACTTGTTTTACAGTATTGGAACGCCAAAACCCTATTCAATTTATATTGATTTTATTTTTTAAAAAAAGAGGGGTGAAAGATAAATATATAAATAAATATTGTCTAAATAAGTGTAGCATCCAACAGCTTACAGTGAATAGTCCGTATCTATTTTGTTGATTGATTCAGCCTTCACTTTGTAAAACTTTATAATAAATTATGATGAAATAAAACAACGTTATGAGTTACTATTGGTTTAAATTTTTTTCTATTTCTTCTAGGTATTTATCAATCAACTACTTAATAACTTGAATGTAAATTATTTTTTCAAACACATATCCCATATTCATAATGATCAATCCCTATTGTAGTGTATTATAAAAATACCTTTATTATATTATGTATTTATACTTACATTTGTACTGTAAAAGCCCCCCATGGGCGTGAATAATTAAATAAAAATAAATAAATATTTACGCTACCCTTGTGTTTAGATTCTAAAGTACTGCAATTTCATATTTTTGTATATCTGTATTCTAATTTCTAATTTAGTGGATTTTTTTTACCAGTCGATGGGAGAACTTTACTCCCGAAACCAGGTAGTGTAGGTAAATTATACTTCTATAGAATAAACCAATAGTAACACGTAACATCGTTTTATTTAATCACAATTCCGTAACTTAATTATGTAAGCGTTAAATACTACGCTGAAAGAGAGGTTTAAGTGTATACTGTGTACACAGAGCTGATATCAAGCAATTTCAATAGAAATTCATCATATTTTGCATTGAAAAGACTCCTCGATGCGATTTTAAATCTTGACCTGATTCTGAGCTATACTATTTTAATCGATAATAATTGGAAAGGCAGTCAATCTGGAAATGTGCAAAAGCTAAACTGAATATTTAATACTTATTTTGCAACTGTTTTTACTAATTTTTACGAAGAATTGAAACTTTATATTTTTATCTACTCCAATAGTATATTATCCACTTTCTATGTGAAGCATATGGATTCCATAAATGGCTCCAACTTAAGCAATCGGCCATAATCGAGTTTCCATAGGTTCTCCAAGTTAATTCTACGGTCCGATAATTCTGACATAAACTACGGATAAAATTGTCTTAGACATCCACTACTGACGATTGTTAGCAAATGAAAACCTACATGAATATACTTTACTTACCATTAAAATTAAGTTTAAAAAATAACGAGTAACGAATTTAATAAAGAATAAATCAAAGGCAATGGAAAAAGTCTCCAAACCAAAATAATTAAAACAGTAGAGATAAGTAAAAGAACGAAACACTTCGAAACAATTCGATTGTTCATTCCTCATTAAGCAACTGTTAAGATTTTTCGGAATTTTCGAAAGATTTCAGCTTCTCGAAACTCGGAAACCATAACGAAAGAAAAGTAACTTGTGAAACGGATAACATTACCTACAAACTTCAAGCAGCCTCGAATAATGCTTTATTGTTAGGTACCTATCTAAAAGCGGAAAAGTTTTAGGCAAGTCGTGACATATTAATAACGATTTACCAAGAAACAAAACCACGTAGGTAAAGGGTAAAGATTGTGAACGAACGCATAACTTTGGCCAATGTTAGTTCGGTCTTTTTAGGCAACACATTTCATCGTACCTAACAAAATGATTTAAGCGCTTCTTTTTCTACCTTTATTTTACGTTGAGTGCGTTTTGGAGAAGAAAGTTTTATTTTATTCTACCCCAAGTTTATGGACATTTCAATTGTATTCTTTTTTAAAAGTGTTCTGAAACCTTTTTTTGTTTTACGCGTTTTACATTGAGGGTATTATTATTAGGTCCTTACATATGAAATTGGCGTTTTGCCGTACTGGCAACTTTGATCTCAAATATCTTCTCTTTGGTTAGGAATTCCAAATTAAAATTTATACAGCTATTTACTCAAGTATTTATGTTTTGAAAATTATAATTGATTTGTTTTTTCCTCAATTGTTTTGTTTCTTTGCGTCACTCAGTTTACAAAATGGAAAACTTGAAATATCGCGTTATTTACGAGTACGAGTTCCACGTGAGCGTTTGGTGGACTAGTGCTGGTGTCGTTCACTACAGCTTTCTTAAATCTTGCCAGACGATTTCGGCAGATGTCTTTTGTCAGCAACTGCAAACCATGATGGAAAACTGCTAAACAACCGAGGCTGGTTAATCGCTCTAGGCCACTGCTGCTTCATGATAACGCTAGACCACACACTGCACAACAGACGGCTACCAAATTAGAAGAGCTTCAATTGGAATGTCTAAGACATCCACCGTACTCTCCGGACCTTGCTCCAACAGATTACTATTTTTTTCGAAATTTGATAACTTCTTGCAAGGGAAAAAATTCAACTCCGCTGGGGCAGTCCAAACCGACTTCAAAGATTTGATTGATTCCCGTCCGAATGGTTATTTTTAGTAAAGGGATCGATGAACTACCTATGAGATGGCAAAAGTGCATAGATAGCAATGGTACATACTTTGATTAAAATAATTTATTATATTTAAAAAAAATCAACTTTATGTTCCTCCCATACAAAACGCCAATTTCATATGTAAGGACCTATTTATTTATTTATTTATTTATGGATGATTTATAAAGCGCTATTTTCGCGAGAAATCGCCTCAAGAGCGCTGATATTATTATAGTAATTCCTTCAAGGTTGTGGGCTAAACTTACCAAATTAGCACTCGTGTTCATTTCGTTACCAATTTATCTTTTTTAAAGTAGAAATTCAGGTTAAATGCGTGAATTTACACGGGATGTTTTAAGTTCGAATTAGATTTTATTCCTACAGCATGCATTTAAATTGAAGGTTTATTGATGACGCGGAAAGTTCTTTTGCAACGTTATGTAAGCAGGTTGCAAGGTATACTGTTTTACTCAATAACAAAGAGTAGTTATTAGCAAAAGTGATGCTTAAGCGTTGCTAATCTGCCAGAGTGCACCAGTTAACACGCCAGTCTAACAATATTGGCAATTTTGCCCCAGTCAGGTCATTTTAACATTACAGTATCTAGCAACTTCTAATAATAATAGTAAATTTTACCACAAAAACTAATCGCGGTAGTTTTTAAATGAAGGATACTTATCCTTACACTAACTAAAACTAAGGGTCACTTAAAATACTTTTTTTTTTACATGTTACTTATTTTTTTCCAGCCGCCTGGATCCAAGATCCAAGAATCAGAAGTTTCAGTTTCCAGGTGGTCAAGTGGTTAACGCGTTGAACTACCATGTATTAGGTTGCAGGTTCAAGTCCAAGGGAGTCAAAATGAAATATTTGAATGTGGTCTTTCACATAATGTGATGACTTGGACCGGTCTGAAGCGTGGTACTGATCATTGTCTTATGATGTACCACCGATCACTTGCCTAACAAATAATAAAGATTCTACCATGTACAAATGTAGTGCCCTGTGCACCATTGGGTACAGACAAGGGTTTATAGAAGCAACGTGTCGGCTTTTATTCTAAAATAAGGGCCCTAGAATAAATTGGATCAATGTGAATCGAAATGTTTTCAGAGTCTAGGCTAGACCATTGGCAATCGAATAAACAATATTTGAAGTGAGGCCACCACACATTTTAAACGCATAAAAAACATAATCCATAATTGCATTGGTGGCCTCCGTAGAGTAATGTCTAAGACGCTGCACTTACAATACGGAGGTTTTGGGTTCGATTGCCGATAAGAACACAAAAATAAATAAATGATTTTTTTCAAACCTGGATGTTTGTGACGTTTGTCCCCTCTGTTATTGGGCCCCCTGGCCTGTTGAGGTGGTTAAATAAATATTAAAAATATGAAAAAATATTTTTTTAATAAAAAGCGCCGATTGTTCGAGTAAGGGCGGTTCCAGTTTTGAGCACGGGACGAGTGGGATCGAAGCAAACATCATGTTCTTCTGTCACACCCCCCGCTACGGGAGGCAATAAATGTAACGTATGCCTCAACTTGACGCCCGCGTACTGAATTAATAATTTCAATTTACACGGTCTTTCCCTTTAGTGCCGATTTGTTTCGGCCCGCTACCGGGAAACTCACCCTTTGAAATGAGGGTTCAATATTTTAGTACGTCACCGCCTCAAATCACATTGAACTTTTTGTTGTTTTTGTTTTTGTGTATTTATGCATGCAATGTGGCGGCTTTTTTTTGTCAGGCCATCCGGTACTAATGAAAAAGGCAATTCTCTTTATTTTATGACTTATGCGTGTGAAAGAATGTCGAAAAAGCAATAAGTAAAATCTGGCGGATTGATATTCATTTGACGTCAGCGTTTTAATAGTGGTTGAGGGGGAAAAATACATTTTTTTCTTTCTGATTGTACTGCAATAAGCAATATTTATTTGCTAATAAATCAAATAATATTCTTATTTTTATCATCCACCACGCCATCCACAATTCATTTATTTTTCGGATAATTCTGGATATTTAAGTAAAAAAAAATCAGGACCTATGCAAATTGGCGCAACCAAAGTATGTTATATAAAATAAGAAAAAGACATTAAACTACGGCTAATAACTAAAATGGGTCTCCTGAAAAACTTTGAGACTTTTTGGCTTACAAATTAAAATTAAAATTTTGGCTCCTATAAAAAAAAATCTATGTTGTACAGCAGCACTAAAATAGCAAGTTTTAAAATAATTTTAATAGTTTATTTTACCAAAATCACCAAGTGCATGAAGTGTGAACTATTAATGCAGTGAATTGCACGAAAAGTTCATTTTGAATTTTATAATGAAGTTCTGTAATACAAGTGATAATATCATGCAGCTTTCCAAACCAATGAGCATTTTCATCAAAGGCTAAAGGAACTTTAATTTCATGCACACAATACAAATTTTCCTGTCTGTCGACAAGCAAAAATAAAAACAAAGCCGAAATTATATGAATTACCATCAAAGTTATGAAATAAATTAAGGTAAATAGATAAAATTTTATCGCGGCTGTGATGAACGTTATTCAGCTCCACTAATATTTATGATAACGGTGATCAAATTTTATGCTGTTACCTGGTTTTGACAGATAAAAAAATATTGGTATTTCGACTGAAGCCAAATCATAAAAACGTCTATCGATCGAGTAGGTAAGGTATTTACTAATATTTTTTGCACGAAAATTTAAATAGACATTAATTACAACATTTTGAAATGAATACAAATACTTGTAGACAAATTACTGGATTATACCCATGCTGGGCTGATATCAGATATTATTGATATCTCAACAGATACAGAGAAACTCTGGAAACGAATGTGATGGGCGGAATGGGGAATGTTGTAATACATAAAGTGGCCACTTAACCCAGCCAATGACAGGTCATAAGCCCTGTAAACGCCTAGATAACCCACATTCGTTTCCAGAGTTTTTCTGTCAATAATATCTGATATCAGCCCAGCATGGGTATAATCCAGTAATTTGTCTACAAGTATTTGTATTCATTTCAAAATGTTGTTGTTAAAAATATTTACTAGTAAAAATAAAGCAAATAAAAATTGGACAGACATCTTCAGGCGTCTTCAAGTAAGTAATCAAGTTCGGATGAACCTTACCTACACCAATAAAGTTAGATTGCCCCAAAAAAATGCTTAACTATATTCTCAACAGATGTCACAATAGGGAAAGAATATTTAAAATATTTAAAATCTGTCGACAACACAACTCGCATGTGGATTCTTCTGTAACAAACTCAACATATATACAAGTTTCAAAAATTTGTCATACATGGTTGTCAGATGATGGGCGGAATGGGGAATGTTGTAATACATAAAGTGGCCACTTAACCCAGCCAATGACAGTTCTTAAGCCCTGTAAACGCCTAGATAACCCATTTTTACAACATTTTTATGCATAGAAGATTTCTGCCTCTAGACGTCTTATAATATATTATTGTCTTTGTTAGATGTATATTTTTAAATAAATATGCATTGCATAGTTAATAACGACATGTCTTGTATCGTCTGTTTGTCAAGGTGACAACAACAAAGGGTACCAGCAGCACTGGCCTGTTTGTGACATGTTCTGTATATTCAGCACTAACAGTACACAGTATAATAATATACTCAGGTCGGGCCTTGTAACCCCCAGGTTACGGTCATGTGTAGTGGCCAGAGACCTCAATTCACCCTCCTTTACACCACCAGCGTAGAGATAGTTTATCTGAATAAATATAACGTTTCTATGGCAAGGAAATATCGAGGTGAAAATATCAGGTTGCCTTGAAAGGATTTGCTCAAATATCGAAGTTATAATGTGTTTAATGGGCATTAGCAGTATAAAAGGTGTCTGACAGGTACTGTGCGATTAGATTACGGTCATATTATGAAGTGAGTGAGTAAGACCGCTAAGTCCAAAATCGACCTTGATTCAAGCTAAGCTCCGAAGCAATAGGCATAGAGGATAGAATACCACACTACTCTATCTTAGCACACTTTCTTCTCTTCCTCCACAATCACACATCTTCCTTCTTCGTCGATCTCACTGGTAAAAAAACTGTGGTTTGATTGAAACTGAAAAAGTAATGACATTGAACGGTCAAGTCTCATAGAACGCACGGCAATTTGATTAATATTATTTATAAATCTAGTTATTATTACTGTATAATAATAATTTTATGCTTTCAAATTACTGCAGGTGATATTTCTCCATGTTATGCAAACACTATTTCTACTTGTATAGCGTCAAAATGCAGTGGAATAATTGTATTGTCTGTTTACAATAGCATTTAATAAACACAGAATAATATTGCGTTATCATAATATTTTTGCATGTGTACCAAACAAAACATTAGCTCATTAATTATTTAATACTACGGGATACATCCACATTACACATATCATTCGATTTTGGTAGTAAAGTTCTTATTTTATAAAATATGAAATTTAAGAGTATTAACGAATAAACATAATGTCCACTTTGTAGCATAGTGGTAGCGTATTTGTCTACCGTGCATGAGGTCGCGGGTTCGAATTCCGTAGTGGGTCAACATGAAATATTTATTTACAAGTGATTTTCAGATTAATATTTTATGTGTGATACCTTGGACTGGTTCTGAAGCGTATGACTGATCATCTTACCTTCAAGTATTTTTTTTATTAAGATACACTGCACTTGATGTAGGTACCATAAAATGCCATATGCACCATTGGGTGGGAATAAGGGAAAGTAGTAGTAGTAGTATAATTCTAACAATTCCTGTATTAGAATAAACTATTTTTTAAAAGTTTTTTTTTTTTTGCATTATTCCTAGGTCCGTATTTGTTATTTATAAAACTGGTTTAATTAGTTAAACACGTTAAACACCTACTTTTGTAAATAAACAATAATAAACATTAATTAAAAAAGCGTATTTTTAAATATATTACAATTAGGAAGTATAAAACATAGAAACGTTTGTTTTAAGACTGTTTTCAACAAGTATGTAAAAAAAATATTTGAATCCTCAATTTTGAAATATTATTTCTGGATAGGTACTTGTATTTTTCCTGAATCACAAATTCTATTAATTTAGGATTAGTGGAAGAAAAGAAACGGACCGTATTTTCTTTGTATAATAGAGGTTCTATAGAATTCTGAAATAATAATGAAGGAAAGCCAATAACGCGATATAAGTGAACATTTCACGTGTAATAATATAACAGAGAACAAGGTAAGAGGATTACAATACGTTATTATGTGTATAACTCAAAATCATAGATATATACAAGATAACATAGATATATACTAGTATTATGCTACTTTACTTTTGTCATAAATACATGTCGACTTGTGTCTATTTATATTACCTTTAATAATAAAAATAAAGACATTTTCTCCTAAAATGTAAGCGTTCTAGTGAAATGATCATGCAAATATAATATAACAATCCCATGGCTTCAATAACTGTGACATAATGTTGGAAATAAGTGTCTTACATGAATGAAAGTAATCTGTAAGCCAAGTCAGGCTATTTTTTCAGTATACTAGTAAATAAAGCAATGAAAATAGCATTCTTACCTTTACATGTAACTACAGTGATGAATTTCAATAATGATAATATTATCATCAAATATTTAAAGGGATCAAAGTGCACAACACTTCGCATCTTTCGACAAAATGTGCGAATTAGTCGATTTGTTTACTAAACGGTACAAGTAGGTACGTACTACATTAAAAAAAAATACACATTAAATATTAACGACACATATTACACATTTTCAAAAAAGAAAATTTTCCTTGCAAAAAAAGTTCACATGCTGCAAATGCAGTATTCCATCTGCAAACTATTAGGTGCATAAACGTTAAAAATCCTTTAATTTCACGTTTTTACAAAGTTCGCCAAATTACTGTTCGTAGTGGACACAAAAAGGCCATTAGCGTAAAACAGGTGTGGAAATTTAAAAAAAAAGAGGTAAGAGAATTAAGCTCGGGGTTGCAATTTAAATTAAAATGAATATTGCGTCGAGTAGAGGTCGTAGGTGCCCTCAAAGCTTTAGGTTAAGACCCGAAAGCTTTGGTGTGGA
Source organism: Micrasema minimum (assembly GCA_022494985.1). Taxonomy (NCBI): domain Eukaryota; kingdom Metazoa; phylum Arthropoda; class Insecta; order Trichoptera; family Brachycentridae; genus Micrasema; species Micrasema minimum. The sequence continues at coordinate 66,632 of JAGVSP010000650.1, forward strand.
GGAAAACCTTATGTATACGACCTATACCCTATACCACCTTCCCAGAGCCGCATTGCGACGTGCTGAGCAAACATTTTGCAAGAGTTAATTTTTTTAAACGGCTTGACTCAAAGAAGAGTAAGCGATTATTTAACTATTCCCTTTTATGTACATACTCAACTTATTCCTTATATTATTATTTTTTAATTTTTAATTTCTGTTAGTGTTTCCAACTGGAAATGATAATTATAATTATCATTCTTGTAATTATTTATAATTTTAGGAAAAGGAAAGCAAAAAAAAAATGAAAATCTGAATAATAATTTGAAAATTTATTCATAATACCTTATATGCAGATTAAAGATACTTTTTATATGAATTTGCTGCCTCATATTGTAAAATGTAATTATTCTTTTTATAAGGCGAATGTGTGGTAAAACTATGTATGCTAGGTGCACTAATGTCGAAATCAGAGCAGAATGCAAGGCTGAGATAAGCTTTTCGAAAAAGGTCTCAACGTCGATGGTTCGGTCATGTAGAGCGAATGGATGATGAAAGAACGGCTAAAAGATTATACTATGCCAGTGTACATGGATGCAGAAGTCGAGGAAGGCCGAGAAAGACATGGCACAACAGGTGCTTGAAAGTGGGCATGTTAGAAGTATGAATGTGGAGGAAGAAGATAAGTATACCGACAGAATAGTGTGGCGTTCTATCCTCTCTGCCTATCTACCCCTTTGAGGAAATGGCGTGATGGTGGATTAGTTTATTTAGTTATTTCAAAATAGTGGTGAAAAGTAAGTGTGTCTATTCCTTGTGACCACAGTATATTTATAAATGTATTTATAATGTTGTGTTTAGTATTTATTATTGAGATTACAAGCGTTGAAATTGAATACGAATAATTTTGAATATTCATTAAGCACCCTAAATATTTAAATAACGTATTTGAATTGGATTAACTAAGGCTAGGTAAAAAAGTAGCAAGGAGGATTAAAATCCGTGAGAATAAATAATTTAATTGTTTTACTGCAAAGTGAACATTAAAAAACAAAAAATATCTCGACAAATTACGTAATATTTTGTTCTCCAAATATGATGATAAATTTGTACAAAACAATTCATCTAAACTAATATTTTTATTTGTACGTAGTTCATATTAATTCTAATTATCAACTAATCGTGTGTAAAAAAGGCATGTCTCGTCATGTCCGCTGTTTTTAGTACTACGTTTAGTTCATAAGTATGTGGTAAGTAAAGGTCTGATATAACTTATAAATTTTCTGAAATGTCACTTATTGGCAGAAGTCATGACGCCCGGTAACATGCCAGAAAATTCACCGCCAGAGTTTCTTCTAAAATGTAACTGCATTCTTTCATGCTAACGTCATTCGAGAAATTTATATGTTATTCGTACGGCAACTTTAGCGTCACCAAAACAAAGTGATTCTATGTTCCTGTAGATAAAGATGTAAAAGTAAGGGTAAAATAAGTATATATTTCATTTTATATCGCTACAGAGATGAGGTAGAATTTTTTTCAAATTCAGGAATATGGATATTCGAGTGTTTACAGGGCTTATGATTTGTCATTGGCTGGGTTAATAGTTAATATATACCTACTTTCGTCTTGGGATAAATCCAGATTTGTGTACAAGTATTTGAACACACCCAAAATGTTGGTAAAAATAAGTTTTAAAGCTCAATTTGCTTAGTTTTAAAAATCCATGGTAAGTACCTACCGACCGCAAAATGTAATATTGGAAAAATAAATACGAAAAGTTAGTTCTACGTAAAAGATTAATCTAGATATAAGTGAAAATCAAAGAATATAGAAAACATTTTTCATACAAAAATTTGAAGAAGTACACACTGCTATTGTGGCGGAAGAAATGACGTCACGCGGGCAACGCGATACGAACGAACGAGCCGAGCTACACCGAACACGCTCGGACAATAGCCGAAAAATATTTTGACCTTCTGCGTGACAAGAAGTCGTTTTTGCGCATTTCTTGCCGCCAAATTGTGGGCAAACTAGATTCACTTTTTCTTTTCCATTATCCATTTCAATCGTAGTTTAATTAGTTAAGTTAATTTTTTTTCATTGTATGTATTTTCATTGTGAGTACCTAACCACGGTGGTCCACACTATGTCCCTATAGCAACCGTTGACGTCGTGACAATACTTGAAACAATCAATCAGAGCTCTTGAAATAGAGCTGTGATTGGTTGGAGATATACCAATTTCTGATAAAATTAGTCATACCCACCATATACTTATTTCTGGCTGTAATTCCCTATAATAGGTTTTTTGAAAATCTTTGTTGAAAATGTGTTTCTAAAGAATTGGCTAGAGGTCGAAAATAGGTCAAAGAAAATACAATCTTAAACTTTTTAAACTTGACCTCTAAAAACTATGACGTTGTTATTACCATTTTAATATAGTTTCAGTTCAAGGCACCAACTCCATTTCAAAATTGTTTTATGAGTAAAAAAGCAGTCCCGTCGTTTTAGCTCAAATGAAAACTCTTTTCAATAGAATCATGCGTTTTCAAAAAGAATTATTTATTCATACCCAACAAAAGACAATAAGTACAAAAATAGGTGGGAAGCAAATTTTATGTACATTTGGTTATCACTTTACTGAGGCTATTTTTAGTCATTCGAAAATTGATGGATATAAAATTAATATTTCCTTACCTTTTTTTAATTCTCCGAAAGTGAAACACTTACAATAATTGTATCGTACACTTTAAATACACTGCTACTTCCCTTATTCGCAGGCAATGGTGCATAGGGCACTGCATAGATAGGTACACGAAGCATAATTTTATTTATTTTTTCATTATTTGTAATTTATTTTTATTTTTTATTATCATATTTATATATTTAGTTGGAAAATGGAACTGGCGTATTTTGGTTTGGGTTTCTGAGTTAAGGCGAAATTCCTTTTAAACGTGAAACACAAAACTTGTTAACGAATACTAAAGGCGATTAACGTCAGAAACCTACACAAAAGTTATTTTAGGTAAATTTTGTAGACGACTGTTATATACATAGGTAATTAATTTTCTTCAAATAACAATGTAAGACTTATTGCGCCATAAATATTATACAGCTACAGCTGCACCACGTAACAGCTCACTCTAACCATACCACATTTCTATCCAAGAAACATATTTCTATCTCTTTCCAATGCCGAGATAATATTTTTTTAAATCCAGTTTTTTAAATGCAAGTAAAAAATATAATCACATTTTAGCGATTTCCCAAAAGTTGATTTTTTAAAGTAATAGCAGTTTAGTATACACGGTGCGTTATCATAAATTCAAAACTTAATACTACTACAAAAAAATGTGACTATCTTTTAAATAATATAACATACTATTTTATAGTAACTCGTTGAGATAAACCGATCGTAGTTAATAATTATCATCATTAACATTTATTTATTTATTTATATTTTAATGTTATGCACAAAGAGTTATGTAGGTATAATGAATTGACATTAATATTTCAAGGCAATATAATATATAACACAACACCAATTAAGTGCTCCACACAAAGTATAAAATAAATTTCTGAGGACACCAAGAGCGAGGAAACCAGTATTTGAACTCAACATTCAACACTTTCAACATTGCAAAGCCGCTCTCTATGTGGAGCATATGGATTCCATGAACTGCCTCCAAGCTAAGCGATCGGATGCCAGTTCCTGTGCGTCTTCTTAAGTATGGTCCACGTCCCGTAGTTCTGACGTAAACGTTCGACGGATGGACAACAGTGAACGTCCAGGACGCCGGGAATTTGATTTATTGTAAAATAGGCAAGCGGGGCTTTTGAGAAACGTAGTATAAGGTAAACGTAGAACGATAAATATTTTTTTATTTATTTATTTGATCTTAAAGTAGTACATACCAATTTTTTTACGTTTTTCCTAATATAAACACTTTATTATTTTGTGCCAATAGAAAAACCTCAAACAGAATAATTTAACATTAATTGCAATATATTTTCTTAACCTAGATTTGAATACAGACACTTTTTCTTCTATTTTTTTATCTCTTCTGGAATTTCTTCAAACATTTTCACTGCTCGGTGCATCAACAAATTTTGTGACTTAGATTTTTTACGAAACGGTAGCCTCAGTCTATTTCGAGTTTCATGGCCATGTTGATTTTGATTAATATATATATTTTTTGTCAACTCTCTTGAAGAATACCCGTTTATAATTTTATATACAAAAACCATTACATTCATAAATATCAATTGTGAAACTGTCATTATATTTGTTTCTTTCTTAAATATAATAAGTAATTTTAAAAAACTACGTAGGTTCGTTCCCTATATTTAATTGTTCTTTTATTTCAAATAAGGATGACAAAACAATTCATTGCGTGACCACGGAAGCTTTTTTTGGCTTTAAAAACTCAGTTTGATGTTTGAGGAAAACAATTATTTTTTATTAACATTACGCTAAAGGGTTTTGACACAAACAGCGCAAAATCCGTTGTTAAATAAAGTGCTTTTAATCATCGGAAGATAAACAAGAGTCCTTTTACAAATCCGAGCTTAAAAAATGTTTTTCATCAGCTAACGAGCCCCTTAATGACGGGTAGAGAATGACAAATTTAAGAAGGAATTTGGCATTGGTGGGTTACTATGCGATATACATAATATTTTACATAATATACACATATAATGTCAATTTGAAAATTAGTACGAATAAACACCATATCATGTGCAGTAATTCTTTAGCTTGTCGTGATTGATTGACCAATCACAACAAGCTGAAAAAAAAAAATGCTGTTCATTTGGGAATGTTTTTATAGTAAACTAAAAAAAAAAAACTAGTTGAACCCGGCCACGCTTCGCTGTGGCTTGTGTCTGATATTCATCTATTTATAAAAATAATCATTTCATTTGTCAGATATAATTTCGATTTTTTAATTCCAATCAAATTCTTCGAATTCTTGTATAGATTTTTGTAACGTTGCGTTGTCGTTGGCAAAAATTGATAAAATGGTTGCGCTGTATACAACTGTCATTCAGTACTTTTTCCAGTACTTCCGACATAAAAAGTATAATAAATACTAAAATGGTAATGTTCTGTAAAAAATATTACGTCAATCCACCGATTGCTTTCCCGAGATTTGGGGTCACAAACATACGAAACTAAATTTTTACATATATTGATTAGTAATTTGCACAGAAAAATCAGTGAAAAGTACATATATAATCGAAAATTCATGAAAATTTACGAATGGTATGAATAATCGTTTGCGCGTCTTTTAGGATTCTTTAATAAAGTGGTGTCAAATTCACCACTTCACTAAATAATCTGATATAGTGATTGGCTTATTGAAAAGACTCGTGTCAAAAAGTCGATTTTGGTCTAACCAAGTTGGCCACTGCTGCTACGGTATAATTTTTCCTAAATATGTGACACTCTACCAGTGTAACTAATTCATTGTAGAGTTTTGTTTGAGGGAAAAGTTTTATTTTAACTTGCAATATTTTGCTACAGGAGTTTATCGTGCTGGGAACGTTAAGTTGTGTGGATACACATTGTTTAATGGGGCATTCTTGGATTGATAAGAGAGACGACACCTTAAAATTACATTTCTTTGAAATAGATTGCCCATTGCCAAAATACCTACGCATGTAAAATACGGCAAGGCCTTCTAAATACAGAACGTGGTAACGATTTTTCGTTTTTTGTTAATTTTTTAAGATGAATATTGATCTTGTCAATTCTAAATCCTTGTAAATTCTAAAAGAAGAATTGTTCCTTTAATTCTAACTAACTAGCTAACCATCTCGCCACTTCCCCGTAAGGGTAGGCAGAGAGGATAGAACGCCATATTACTCTTCCTGACATACTTCCTTTGCTTCCTTCTATCATTCATACACTTCTCATGCACATACACCGATTATTCCGACTTTTCACAATGTCCACTTTCAAGTACTTGTCGTACTTGGGTCATGCCATGTCTTTTTCAGCCTTTCTCAGCTTCTACTCATCCAGGCACACTTGCAATTTAAACTTTATTTTAGCCGTTTCTTTCATCACTCATTCGCCTCCACATCGGACCAAACCATCGTAAAAAGCCCTTTCTTAATTTTGTTTATAATGCTTACCTCAGCCTTGCATAGTCTTACCACATATTCACCTGAGAGATCACATTTCAACAGAATTTATTCTTTTTCTAACACCACGCTTCACTACCATACATAAGGGTGGGTACCAGAACTCCGTTGTGTACTGCCAATTTTGCTTCTTTCAAAAAGTTCTTATTTGCCACTATCGTCTAATTCTAAATCGTTGTTATAGTTAATACTAAAACAAAATTTAAACAGAGATGAAGTTATCTCTTAAAACATGAATATGTAGCATTTAGGCCTTTACAGGACTTACGATCAGTCATTAACTGGGTTAAGCGATTGTTTTACCCACCGTCTAGTCAGATATCACAATTCTGCCTTTAAGCATTCCATTTCTGCATTCCAGCGCTTATTCGCAATTTATGTAAAACCTAGACGCAGTAAACAGGACATAAAATGCCGAACACTCTCACGTTGGTTTTTCCAAGATGAGTTTTCAGTGGTTTTCTCATCATTGCAGGCAGATACAGAGTCACCTTTGGTCCACACCAGATGTATCTCGCCTGATTCCAACACAATTTAAATAATAAACAGATTAAGGGATAATGATATAAAATCTATTTATGCATCACAAGCAAGATAATAAATAAATGAAATTCCCATTTTTAAAAAACGCAGTGTATAATGCCAAAGGAATTTGAAAGCCTATCACGTATTTACAGTACTATTTTGAGTGTGTTCAAATACTTGTAGTGTGTCCAAATACTTGTTGAGATGTCAATATTGTAACGTTTGCAGATATTTGAAACATTTTAAAACCTTAAATAAATTAAATGCATGACTTATTATTGGTAACGTGAAAAAAGTACAAGACCACGTATTTCTGATTTTTAGTGATGGTGCAGCTGAAGCGCGTTTTTGGTCGATTATTATTGAAAACGAGAAAGTCGTATGCGTGATAAAATTTGAAGTATGAATAAGGCGAGAGAAGGAAGCCGAACGAAAGACTCAGGTTCCAGGCGATGCCAGGAGACCTACACCAGTCAATTCAGTAGAAAAAGTCCCTACCTTGGTAATATGGAGATTGGAAATGGGATGAGATCTTCTGTCCTGCACTTCACTTTAAAATAACGTCACAAAACACAAAATGGATCACAAGATTTCAATACAGACACAAGTATACAATGGATGAGGGTTTTAAAATAGTTCAAGGTTGAATTTAAATGCGGGTGCGTTTGGATTAATTTATAAGAAGTGAGTTCGCGAATATGCGTGTGGGTTTTTGAGCGGATGCGTTATTGTTGTAATTTTTAGACTACCCGCAAAGGGAGGTTGTTAATTAAAAAAAAAAAAAGTGCTATAGATAATTGATATTTTGGATAGAGGACGTTATAGAAAGAATATATAATAGGAATAGGAATCAAGGATTTACTGGGGCAACTTGTTCCAAGAATGACTAGTACACATCATCACTACTAACCCCCCGAGAAACCAAACCCATCGGCCAAACCAAGTAAAAAAGAAACATTTCAGTTCTTATGATCGTAATGAAACGATGTTTTGGTGAAAGAGACGCAATTCAATTGGAACTAAATTCTAAAGATGGTACTTAATAAGAGGAGTCCATTGATTGGTCAAATTAAAGGTTTCGATAACGGTGAAAGCACAACTTTTATATGGAAGAAGCTTAACAGAGTTGAAAAGGAGATCTCAGAAGCCACGGAAGATGAAATAAATGGAGTGGTACTTTTCAAAAACGTAAAAAAAAATTAATTGAGCTCAGTACTGCTGAAAGACGCCAGTCCACGAAATGAAAAAAAAAAGATTTTGCGCTCATTGAAATCGTTACAATATTTTAAACGTTCTGTTAAAAGCAGCCAGGTACCCTTAAAAAAAATCCGTGTAAATACCGAGTAAAAATATCGAGTTAACAATTAACAATTAACAAAACCAGCAGTTAACAATTTGCAAAAGACAGCCACAACATGAGGGACATAATATAAAATGAAAAATTGTTAAATGACGTTCTACAAAAAACAGCCCGCATCAATTCAAAACCTATTAATTTTTTTAGGCAACAGAAAATGCTCGGTCGGAATGTGAAAAATATACCACCTTATCATTAAATTACCTTTTTCTTAGAATAGGTTTGATGTGTGCTTTAAGCAGAACTACGCTCAATTGATTTTGGTAATATCTATTTACAAAATATATCGTCTCTGAATAATAAGGTAATATTAATAAATTATTTACGTACATATACAGCGGATTTTCCAAAAAATATATTTAAAAAAAAAAACTATTTGCGCATTGTAATATAACTATTAAAACATTTTTAAAATTTAAGATACCTTATACTTGATGTTTGTAATTCACAATTTGCTTTCTGTCTTACTTTTTATTATCAATGATTTGAATTATTTTCATCAGATTTTTGCTAACCTTAGGTATACATTTACATTTTAAATTATCTATCTATTTCAAACTTAATATTTATTTTTATTTATTTTGATTTTTACTTTATTATTGTACTAATTATAATTATGTTCTTGATTGACATACCTATTTATTATAATATTGAAAATTTTCATCTAAAAATAGTTATTGAAAACGATGGGTCTTTTGTAAACATTTATGATATTTTTGAACAATCCTCACACTTAGAGTGAAATAAGTCGATTATTTAAATTTGTCATTGCAACACAAAAAACCTTTAGATAAAAATATTTATCAATATTCCTTACCACCTCACAGGCCGGGAGGCCCAACAACAGAGGGAAACAACATAGATTCCTAACTCTTTTTTTTATTTTTGTGGTGTCATCGGGAATCGAACCCGGAACCTCCGAATCGTAAGTTGTCTAAGCCATTACGCTACGGAGGCCACTTATATAAATAAGTAACTCAAAATGGATAAATTAAATTTTACTTCAATACAAAGTATTCGTGCAAATCGCTAAGCGACTCACAAGAATTAACTAGTTTTGATGATTTCTGTATTAATGATTAAAACATTGTATTATTTATTTATCTTAAACCTTCCTGGTAAAGTATGTTTAATATTCAGAAACGGTATGGAATTATTAATAATATCATGTCTAGCATTATATCCGGCTAAACACAAGCTTAGAGTGAATTTGGGTGTAATCGTTTGAAAATTACTAGCGTTAAACAAATATAATAATAAACATAATATAATGTTTTACACATCTTTCACTCAAATTTAAGGTTTGGATATGAAAATTAGAGGAAATTAAACGTAGACCAATTAGAAACACAACTGCTTTCAAGCCAAACGACCGGCCGCCATTTAGGTCTACCTCCCATAGTTCTGACGTTAATTGCATAATAAAATAACAGACAAATAAAATAGAAAATAGGTGATTTCTGTTTTTGAATCTTGCTCATTTGTTACATTAAGGCAAGATGACCAGTCTTACGCTTCAGTGCCCGTCCAAGGTATCACATATTTAATGTTTTTTATGTAAAAATCACATTCAAATACATATATAACAATACGTAATTAATATCAATAATATCAATAATATATATCCGTAATTGAGAACCAAAAAGCCTAATCTTTTAATTAGTTTTTCTGAATACACAACATTGATAACAAATGATAGAGATTGATATTCTTACAAAATAAATGTGGCAAATTCTTTAAAACCCATAATTTTAAGTATACGGTATTTTGGCTTCAGGTACCGAAAGAAATTGTTATCTTTATTAAATAAATACATTTCAAAATTTAATTTAACGTATGAAAATTAGGTCGCATGCGATTCCTTCTGAACAAAAAAAACAATTGCGTCAGTGTAATAAGACAGCTAATGGCCTGCAGCCCACTTTTCCCGAGCCAAAATGCCGTGTTATTACACCAAGATTGAGATTTATTACCAAGAGTCCAGGAGGAGACAGAGATCATAACACTACTAGTACCAATGGGGCCATTAGAAGCAAAAGCAGCAAACTCCCACTTTTATGTTTTGTGGACGAATGGAGAAAAAAAGGAAAAACCAATGTCCAACACTGGAACGAAGATGGTTGACGTAGATGAAATAAAAAATATTTGTCTATTTCGTGGTGTAGTGATTAGTGTGTTATGTTGCCATGCATGCACGCGGGTTTGATTTAAAATATTCATTTAAATGTGGTTTTATCAAAGAAAATATAAAAACAACAGTAGTAGAAGTAATTGTAATTTTGTAATACAATATTTATTTTTGGTCAGAGGGATTATGGTATTATGCTGTCAAGCTCTACAACATGCTCCCTTTGTCCATCAGATCAATAAAACAATAACTTGTTTTCAAAAAAGCTGTAGCAAATTGGATAGTGGAGGTGGGTAGAGTAGAGATAAACAAAATTATACAACCCAACAGATCATCATTTTAATACACTTTTACACTTAATTCAAAACACACACGGATCCATTGTATGTAAATAATGAAAAAATAATCATAATTGTAAAATTAGTCCTCGGCAAGGGGTTACCACCGCGAGGACAAATATTTTTAAACTATTTTCTAATATTGTACTGAGTATTAAAATAAAAATAAATTTATACCATCGTGGATCGAGGAAGCTACATTAATATGCTTCTAACATATGGAGTTAACTGCTTTAACTTTTTATATTCTATAATGGAAGTAGCGAACTTTGCATTTCGTTTTTTTATCTAGCGAGTCAGTATCAATTTTTTATCGTTATTCTAAACATTTAATTTAATTTGGAATAGCAATAGAAAATAATAATTCGTATGAATCCTCCTTGCTCGTATGTTATTACGTAAAAATCGTATTGGGTAAAAAAAATGTTACAATTGCAAATTTTCACTTATTAATTTCAACAATATCAAAAATACTGGAAAACACGGTACAAAAAAATTAAAAAATACTTTTTCTTGGAGATTGCTGCACATTATGCTTCTAATGTCCAGTAGTCTGATTTATGACGTGCATTTAATTGAGAATAGTCTTCGTCGCTCTTACACCCGAGGCTTAGTGACTAAATACTAGATAAATCACCATTCATGAATACATAATTATATGACTTGCGAAATGGGATGATGGATTACGTCGCAGTAAGCCGATTCGCATTATTAAGCGAGGTTTATTCGACATTTCTGGTAACATTGTAGATAATGTTCACTTAAGACAATATTAGTTATTTAAAATAAAACGTTTTTCAGCACCTTACTATACTGGTTACCGTTGAAATGCGATCTCTCAGAAGAATGTGTGATGAGACTATGTATGATAGGTGTACAAATGTCAAAATTAAGGTGCAAGGCTGAGATAAGCATTATCGACAAAATGATGAAAGGGCTTTTGCGATGGTTTGGTCATGTAGAGCGAATGAGTGATGAAAGAACGGCTAAAAGAAGTTATAATGTGTCTGGATATAGAAGCCGAGGAAGGCAGAGAAAGACATGGCATGATCAAGCACGACAAATACTTGAAAGTGGACATGTGAAAAGTCGGAATAATCGGCGTGGGTGTATGAGAAGATGTATGAATGTGGAGGGAGCGAAGGACGTGTGTCAGGACAGAGTGGAATGGCGTTCTTTCCTCTCTGCCTATCCCTACGGGGAAATGGCGTGATGGTTGGTTAGTTAGTTAATCTTACTATACATAGACATTAATTACCACAAAAATGAAAGTGAACAAAAAAAACATATAAAAAATTGTATTTTTTTTTTAATAAAGTCGATAAGCTTGTCCATCTAACGAAGGCATTTTTGATTTTCTTCTTTTTTGTCGTCGTTCTGCTCAGCGCTGAGCGTCATGGTCAGCTGATGGTTCAGGAATAGACAGCACCAATCTTCTCCATTCCTCCCGGTCCGGGGCCGTATTGATTGAAGCATGAAGAGGAGCCTATTAGCTTTTTTATTTGATCCACACATCTTCCCGGGGACCGTTTTCTCGCTCGCTTTCTCTCAACATATCCTGTGATCACTAGCTTTTCTAGACTATCAGTGTTTCTGACAATATGTCCGAAAAAGGATAAAAAAAAACTCCCAGCACTTCGGTCATTAAGAGTCTTTCTGTAATTTTTGACCTCACAGGAATCCTGAGTTTCTGTTTTTAATAAAATCGATATTTTTCTATGAAATTCGTGGTAGGTACTTATATTTTGGAAGGTAGATGAACTTTATTTTCACTGTCGATTAAGTAGAAATAATAAGTGTGTCATGTTTTTAAAATTAAAATTGATAAGTTATATAATGATTTGTGTGTTCTGTTGATTTATTCTTGTTTTATCATCCTTGGGATGTTTTGCCGAATAAAAAATAAAAACATTTCCATTAAACAAAAAAAAAATAAGAACCTTGTACCTACTTTTCTTATCTTCTTGACATAATATACCGATTTATTTTCGCTTTATTAAAGATCATTCATTACAAGTCATAATAAAAGTAAGATATTTGCATGAAAATACTGAACAATAATTTTATTCGTAATGCATTTGACAGTCTAGCGTACATATTTTCAAACCAGTGAACACATTAAAATTTGCATAATTATTTTCGTAACCTACTTATCTTAGAGAGAAAACCAATTATTCCATGAATATGTAATAATTTTCCATTATAATTTCTGTAACTTGAGCAAAAAATATTTTTGTTTTGCACAAAAATTATTGCAACATTACCTACCAACGTACGTAAATTTTTTTAACCGATTTCCTGAATAATCTTCTTAATCTTAAGAGAAAACTGGAAATTTTTAATGATCCTCCATGGAAATTATATAATACGAGTGAAATGCTTGAATCTAATATTTTATTCAAACGAAACGAAAAAAAATATTGATAGAAGATCCGCCGTTTATTAAATTTGTTTAGTACAGTATCTGTTGCGAGCAAGTAATTCGATAAAGTTTCTAATTAAAAATATTTCCTTTGCAAAATCCGTACGGTATCAATTTCCGCTGATACTTTTACTTTGGAACCAATAACAGTTTCTTATCTTAGGAAATGCAGGAAGAGAAATTCAATAAGAAAAACGGTAATTGAAACCAAATCATCCAAAGAGCGCATTTTTAATCGTGCTTACTTGACTTTAATTAAAAATTAAAAGGTTTCGAGTTCTATGAAAACAATAAACAGAAATAAATGCATAATATTTTATCAACGGAACATCAATGAGGAATGTTAGATTATCAATCCTACGCTTTAGTGCCAGTCCAAGGTATCGCCACTACAGAAAGGTATAAAAATAAATAAAATTGTAAGTATTAACTCAATGTTAGTTTGTAAAACTCAATTCGCAGTCTCCCATAATTATAAAATAAAACATACTTTGCGTTACACTTATGTTTTTAACAAATCTGTCGCTTCTAATAATTAGTGCTATTTGCTGTCACTAGATTCATCTTTGTATTAAATGGCATGTTTTTTTTGCCCTGGAAATGGCACACTTTTTTGTGCTTTCGGTCAGCTCTATTTTTTTCTCCGATTCGTTTATTTTATTTATTTATTGCATTTCACACATTTAATAATAACAATAATGGGATGGCGACTCAATCAGTAGAGACCCATGCCAATGGTTTGGCCCCGACTCACTAGATAGTCCGTGTCAAGTCAGGGCATTGTAGTATTATACATAATACATTGTAGTACTAGACATAATTGAATATTTACATAATTAGTATATTAGAACCAGGTTTGGATTTCACAAATTTAGAGTTTACAAAACAACATTTTTGCATACCAAATTTTAATAATAATTACATAACTATATTTTTGCAGGCATTTTCAATATATGCACGACCCATTAGACTTCTAACTAACGACACCGACCCTGTATTTGGAGAAGTCGGTTAATAATTTGGTTTGTGTGTCCATTTGGTTATATATCTTAGGTCCAATAAATGTGAAATGGCGCTGCGCTAACGTTGATTTTCTTTTAGGAAGTAAATAATTTATATTTGAGGCAAAGCGAGTGTTCATGTTTTATTGCGTTCTGCACTTATCAATACTCCAAAATTTCACTAAGCATGACTTAACATGCATATATATTTTAAGAACATGTGCCATGGGGCTTATCTTTGTATCAGATGACGTAGGAGATATGACAGTCTTCTCTTGTACTATGACGGAGTAGTAACTCCGAAACCGGTTGGCAGTTTTCTGAAAATACAAGTACCTTGTTAAAAACAAAGTGTGTTTTATTTCGCAATTCATAAAAATGCAAGTGTTTCAATTTTTTTTTCGGCGAAACGACCTTTGACTATGACGTTTGCGCCTTTATTTTTTGGATTAGCTTTTCTTTGGAATATTTTGGGCAGTTATTAGAAGCAGAGTCGTATTTTAGTATTTTATGAGTTATTTTATTCCACTAGCAACGCCGAACGGATGAGGACGTAAAACTTTACTGTTTATTGGATTGCCACGCCATACGTTTTATGAATTTCATACATAATTTAAACATAAATGAAACGCAATCTGAAACAAAGGACAACGGTACGCGGATCCACGCCATGCATTTTTTGCGTAGGTATTATTAAATTTCATAAACAACCATACAATATTGGAGAAAAATTTGCCTCCATTCAAAATTAATTGACGGTCCCTACGTAAACTAAAACTGTCGAATCTGCAAAAAATATTTTTGTTTTGTCTTAAACTCTCCAGTTTACTGAATATTTTCGGGTACTTCGAAGATTTTATTTTCAAGTTTTATATTTGAGTTTATTTAATCGAAAACGATGTAAACTTTGAAATGTGCCTGGCGTAAAAAGTGAGATTGATGTTTTTTTTTACTCTTCTAAAAATGTGCAAAATTTAGATTTGACAGTATATTTATGCAAACATCATCGAAATATCATATTTATATACGTATTAATGTGGATATTAGAGCAGAATGCAAGGCTTAGATGCACATTATCGACACATTAATTAAAGATCTTTAACGGTTCGGTCATGTTGATCAAATGAATGATAAAAACCGTTAAAATAATCTATGCCGAGTGTACCTGGGTGTAGAAGTACCAGAAGGCCAAGACATGGCATGATCAAATACAAGAAATACTTTGAAAACGGTTATGTTAAAAGTTGGAATAGTCGTCATACCTGCATGACATGGTAGGTATATAAATGTGGGGGAAGCGAAGGAAGTGTAGAGATGTTCCAAGATAGAGTGGTGTGGCGTTCCATCCTCTCTACTTTGTGCAATTTTAAGAAAATCAGGAAGATTGATAAGCACTTTAAGTATTTATTGTCTCTGTTGTATACTTATCATCATCGTCATACCATATCCGCTCCCTATGTGGAGCATATGGAATCCACAAACTGCCTCCAGGCCAAGCGATCATCTTCCAAAGTCAAGTCCACGTCCTGCAGCTCTGACGCAAGCTGCCGAAGAATTGTCACCAGTGGACGACCAGGACGTATACCAAACAGTGCAAAAAAGTAATTTTTCAATGCCTCCCGAGAGCCTTAACCATGTTTGCCTATTTTACAAGGCATCAGGTTCTCGGCGTCCTGTTCGTCCACTGTTGACAATTCGACTAAATAAATAAATAAATGAATGAATTTAATCATCATTTAGAATCTTCTATATTGATGATGTCTGTAAAATATGTAGGTAGTATAATAATATGTGCATTAAAAAAAACATATTAAGTATTATGCAAATCGAACACAAATATTAATAAAAATTAGAGATGGGCAAACTCTGCCTCTGGCCGACAAGCTGACTAGCCGACTTCTTTCGGTGGAGTTCGTATGGCATCGGCAATGTTCGTGGCACTTCGTTTACAGCTGAGTCTCTCGCATTTGACGCGTGATCTTGTCGGAACTGGTTTTTGTATATTTTGCATCTTTTTCTAGTGTTTATTTTGTTTATGCACTAGCCGGCGTGTTTTTAAAATAAAAATTCAGTACCAAAGGAAGAGTTCCTATTCCTAGATTATACTAAAAAAACTGTAAAGCTGAATCTAGGTATAATAAAAACTATTGACATATTTTATGTTAAAATCAAAAACGATTTTTTTTGGTTCTACGTGATTTTATTAAGTTTAGTGACAATTGTTTCGCCTTGTAAGGGCATTATCAAACTGTGGCGTTGAAACATTTACATTCTTATTTTATACAATATTGGCTTATTAGTTACAGTTAAGAATAGGGAGAGGAACATCTGTGGATTTTTACGAAATTCCTGATTTCAGTTGGTCTTTAATCTCTTTTTGGGTGAATTTTATTGCTTTGCCTACTCACTAGTCAAGGAATTTCGCTAATTCACAGATGTTATTTTATATTATAGGTACATATTATTCATTATTTCAGACTAAATTTACAGAATTTAAAGAATTGTAACATCTAAATTAAAAGCAACTTAATAGTAATTATATAAATCTAGGTATCAAAGTTTTATTTAAACATAGTTAGTAGTGGCGAGTAGAAAATGTTAGTTTGTTCATTTATTAGATTAAGAGATTGGGGTCTTTCATACTTTTGTTGATTTCTAATTGTTCTAACAAATGTAATCGGTAACCTTTGTTTTTCAACATGTAACGGAATGGGAGCATTATTATTTTCAACAATATGTTTGTTTTCTAATAAATGTTTAGCAAATTGTGAATCTGTTTTTTTTGTTTTTATATGACCTAATATGTTCTGCATATCGAGTGCTAAATGATCTACCAGTTTGACCTATGTATAACATAATTACAGTCACTCGTATCACATTCAAGTTTGTATATTCCGCTATTTTTTAACATTGGTATTTTAGTTTTTGCATTTTTCAGTATCGAGCCTACACTATTATTGGTGCGATATGCTGTTGCTAGACCACAATTCTTAAGTAATTTTTCAATTTCTAGAGATATTTTTTCCGAAATACTCAATGCATGTAAAGCTTCTGTTTTTGATATCTGAATTATCTATGTTAGTTGTAATTGGGTAAATCATATCTGTGTTATTTTTATGGTTTTTTTGTTTTTAAAATTTTATCTATTATGTTGTCGCAGTATCCGTTGTTTCTTGCAATTAATTTTATTGTTTTAAGTTCTATATCAAAATTTACCGGAGTTTGTGGGATGCTTAAAAGTCTATGTACCATTGAGTGAAACGCCGCTAATGCCCTTACAAGGCGAAACAATTGTCACTAACTTAATAAAATCACGTAGAACCAAAAAAATCGTTTTTTATTTTAACATAAAATATCATGGAGTTCTACAAAATAAATGCCATATCAATCAATACTATTGACATAGGTTACGATTTCATTTCAATTACCCTATTATAAAGCATAGAAATACGAATAAAGTAAACAGCCGACTAGTCGGTACATCTCTGATAAAAATGTTATCTCTTTGGGTGGGAGAAAGAACTAGGTTGTATTTATTTTATCTTTATTTTAAGTTTTTCTTATTATTTTTAACTTTATTTTTCTCCTGCTCTTAAATACACCGTGTCCCACGATGAGACCGCGAAACTCCGGAGGGTGATTGTTTATGGTATTCTGAGAATTTCGGGCATTTTTAATAATTAATTAAAAAAAAGTATTAATAAAAAGCGACTATGTAATACTGGCTTCTGTTTGAAATGCTAGCGGTGGCGGGGTGGCGGTGGGCGGGGAGGAGTGGGGGTCCGCTCTGGTCACCGAACGCCTTGTCTTGTGCGGACATTCAAAATTCGAATTTCATATCTGAAATTGGTGCAGGTCACGTGGTGTTAGCCAGTTCAAAAATGGACGGTATTACACGCGTGAATTTTTATTCATATTTTAATCATTTTTTTAAGAAATTAGAATTGAGTTTTTTGAAAACTTTATTAAGATTTTTTTTTCAGAAAATCATGAATAATCACCCTCTGGAGTTTCGCGGTCTCATCGTGGGAAACGGCATCCGTGGAGAACGTAATGGCAGATGGAATGAATAATTCGCAACAAGAAGGCCGTAATTTGTTTTCTTTTTTCTTTTGGTTTTTGCTCAGATCCAATACATCTTTGGTTCTAATAATATAAATGTTATATATATGAATGTTTCGCTAATTGAAACACCACGATTCATGTACTTACCTGAAAATGTATCATTTTTAAAGAAAGACTACACTATTTCAGTTAAAAAATTATAACTTAATGAAAATTATTAGTGATAAAGGTTGCTATAATTTTTTAGAAGTCGAAAGAAAGCTATGCCATGATCAATGATCAAGTACAACACGTACTTAAAGGGGATATACCCGTGTGAAAAGTCGGAATAATTGGCGTGCGTGCGTGATAAGATGTATGAATGTGAAGGAAGAGAAGTGTGCCAGGACAGAGTGGTGTGGCGTTCTATCCTCTCTGCCTAACACTTCGGAGAAATTTTTGTTAGTTAGTAATCAAATTTTTTCCAAACTTGGCCCCACAGGCTGTAGAAACTCATATTTCTCAATAGATCGTATGCAAATGTACCCCTTCTGACAGAATCTGGTAGGTAGTTCATATTTTGGTACATTATTATATTTCATTAATTTTTTCGTTTTTATATTGATTGTACTTTTAAACACCATGACTACTGCTTTGCCTTGTTCACATCAAATGATGCATAGAGAACTGCATTGGTACATCAAATGCAGAATACGTTGATAATTTATTACATGAAGGCCGGATGATCAGTCTTACGCTTCAGCGCCAGTCCAAGGTATCACATATTAAATGTCTTTATGTGAAACATATTGACCTCGTCGGGAATCAGACCTGCTACCTCACACATGGTATCCCGCCGCATTAACCACTGCATCAAGGTAGTTACCTAACAAATGGCGGTTCTAAACGCACTTGTATAGTTAATAACAAGATAGCAACTCCCGGTTAAGACACTGACTTCGGTACCAATAGATAAAATATATTATATTTGGATTTATAAAATACTTTCTTACATATATTACTATGTATTATGTCCATTGACTAGGCCAGTAAACCTAGAGTTGAAAATTTGAAGATCAGGTTTAAAATTTATTTTAGCTAAATAAGTAAACCCTTTAGTACCTATGTTATATTTTCATTTTCTTAAAATAAAGCCAGCAACCATCAAAAAAACAATCTGAAACACCACTCGCGACGGCATACAAATTAGATTGTCAAATATTCAAAAGCATAGTGTTAACGCGTGTACGTAACAATTCCGTGTTCAAATATTCGCAGACAGAAACTAAGTTTAAATGAATACTCATAACTTGTTGATGACTTAATTAATCAAGAGCCCTGCCTAAGTATAAACCCGTGTAATAACGTACGCATAATCATATAATGCATGAGCATTGAAGCTAAAGGCCCACTGGATTTGTGGTTATTATGTCGTGACGAGTGTACAAAAATGTGGCGTCAAAATGCGTTATTTGTTGTAATGGGGTAGTCTTGGGTGTCTTTAGTAAAACTCGTAAGGTACAATAGAACTAGTATATTCACAGTATTTACAATAATAGGGCAATAGACAACTGTTTAGTGAGGAAGCTAGTGGAAGAATGATGCCTGCTCTAGGTATGTGAGGGTACAATGGTGCGTAGGTTAGGCTGTTGTATTGGGGATAATACAACCCCTACCTACACCTCTTACATTTGTTATAATATGTTAAGAATAATTACGAAGGATGTCAAGAAGCCTACAGTTCTCTTAAATGGATATTGGACCGAAAAAAATCCGTAAACAAACTAATTAAAAAAACAGAGGAAAAAATAATACTTCAAAAACTTGTAGACCAACGACGTAAATTTTATAAGGAAACGACTGATTGATTTGTAGGATTGAAGGATTGTAGCCAGACAATAAGTACTAAGCCCGAAATAATTCCAAAGAACTTTCAGTAATCTAAAATTTGTTGGCTTCTTTCTTTGTTAACTTTTGATTGATAACTTTTGTGAAATTTAGTAGTTATTCATACCAATATATTGTCATTACCCGTATACCCATCCTGACGATTATTGTCACATTTTCTCCTTCACCATATGTTAAATAGTTCTCGATCCTCAGGGCTTATGCATGTAAATATCACGATTGCTAGGAAAATATTAATACAATGGTTTTGAGCCAATATCTGTAAAGGTCTAATAGTTTCTAACTTTTATGAGCCATAAGATTTTATTTCCGGAAGCTCATACCATTAAAAGTAATATTTAATTCTAAGGGTAAGTGGTTGATCCGTTCTAACAGTTAAAAAAGTTTCAGAGCATTAGAATAAGAGAAGCGTTTTCTTTTTAAAACACTCATAATACGAATCTCTACCTTAGTTTCTATACTCAGTTGTCTTATTTGGTACTTAGGCACTACAAAATATTAATTACAAATGGATAATAATCATTAGTACAATGGATAATAATCATTAGTTAAATATTAAAATGGTGAATTGAACCTACTTTTGGGATAGTGACACAATTTTTTAATGTATTTAAATTTAATGTAAAATATTGTATTCAGATCTTAGCTTCACGACAAGGCTGAAGTTGAGATCGAATACCAAAGTCATAAATTGCGTCTAAATTAAATTCATGAAAACATGTGACATGCATTAAATTTTTATAAAAAAAAACTCAATACCTATCTAAAAACATTTTCAGGGCTCTGAAGGTATATCGATTTATAAATTAAAATACATACAATATATTTATATGAGATTAAATAACTTTTGTTTTAAACTACTTTTTTATTTTTTAAACACGCCGACTGGTTTCGGAGACACTACTCCTTCATCACGGCTTTTGTATGATAATAATTTAAAATTAAGGAATAAGTCGCTAACTAAAAATATTGAAGTGGTTGACCAGGTACTGGGATAACGGTTGGAGAGGGGAGTGAAGTCGAAGTGAAAAAATAAAAAAGTAGTTTAAAACAAAAGTTGTTTAATCTCGTGAGTGCTACAAACATTGAGTTAATACAATATTTGTATTAATGAGAAGCTTTCTTGGTATTGGTATAATTACGCCTTTCGATTTATAAACAAGGTTACACCGTACTTTTTTTTTTCGTAATGGATTTTATTCGTTGATTCTTAAAATCCATTAAGGCATCACAGTTTAGTAATAATATATTTCTCAATCAGTTCTGAAAGGTGGCTTGGGGATTTCAGCTTAAAGAAATTCGGTGTCTATACAGCGAGGACGTTGGCCAGCCTCCAAGCAGAAAAACAATGTAGGGGTGTATAAAGTTTCAGCCCCCTGGTGACAGGGGTGGGCCTGCCAAACATTCTGAAAATTCTCAAATCTCTGTTAACTTTGCTTTCTCAACCATGTTGTCGCGATTACTGAGATATTGTAGCCCGGCTAAATTCTAAAATAATTTTTGACTAACAGCTAGATTTAGCCTGAGTTAAAGAATTATGAATATGTAAGTATGTCCATTTAATTTTAAAAATAAATAATTTGTGATTACTGAAAAATATGTTTCTAACTAAGTTTTTAATGAGTGCCGTGGTGCGACACCGAGTATATTTTTGAAATAAATTAAATAAGAAATATGTGTTACTGTCGCCAATAAAATTTTGAAAAATTATCCGTTATAAAAGAAGGAAATGATAAGAACGTTGGGCACGAGGTCTCGGTTTCGATACCCGAGACAAGATCAAACATTTTTTAACCCTCGCCTTGCGGTAAAATAACTTGCGTTGCAAAATCTCACTAAGCAAATAATCCAAATATAACACTGGCATATTCGCTAATCTTCAATCAAGCCTTTTTACACCGGAAAAAAAATACACATGAAAATTATAGGTAATTTACTTAAAAAATATTTTTTATCTGCATGTTTCAGAAATTTCATACGAACATCGTGTATTTTGCAATAAACAGAGGACGATGATGATTTTTTTATGCGTTTTTCAGCTTTGAAAAAATGAAAATGAGTTATTATGACAGGCAGAGATACATACTGATAAAAAAAACATTTATATGAAAAATACAATCGTAAAAGTTATGAATCAACATTTTGTATAGGTAACCCGAGGTTACATCACCGGATGCCGAGAATTGTTTCAAGCACAGTACTTTAAGGGTTAACGAAGTTTTTAAATTTAATATTTCATTATTTAACATACTTTCGACAGGCAGAAGTGTGAGACTAAGATAAGCATTATCGACAAAATTAAGAAGGCTCTTTTACGATGGTTCGGTCATGTGGAGCGAAGGAATGATGAAATAATGGCTAAAAGGATTTACGATGCGAGCGTGTCTAGTTGTAGAAGTCGAGAAAGCCCGAGAAAGACATGTAATTATGAAGTAAAACAAAGACTAGAAAGTTGTCATGTGAATAGTCGAAATAATCGACGTGATTGCATGAGAAGATGTATGAATGTGGAGGAAGCAAGAGAAGTGTGCCAGGACAGAGTGGTGTGGCGCACTCTCTTCCTACCTCTTCGGAGAAATGTGCGTAATGGTTAATCAGTTAGTTAGTTTATCTAAATAGTTATGTAAACGCCCCTCTAAAATCGTGGAGTTGTTTCCATAAAGTTTGATATTCAATACAATTCCGCTACTAAGGTTTCTGGTTTCTGTCACATTTCGAATTTCCATAATGCGAAGAAACATTGAAATACGCAATCCCAATGGCCGTGGTTCATTGAACTCCCTTATGTTTAATTCTGAACGGCAAAAACCCAAACACTGAACACCCAAGGCGATTAATTAATAATTCGAATAATTAGATTTCCCTGTATACAAACTTGATTTGAGGGATGGGAGACAAGACGTGATAGAAATACTTTTGTGATGTATAACATTGACTTTCGAGTACTTATGTTTGTTTTTGCTGTAATTATTTTGAAAATATTACTCTTTCAAAAATATTACTCTTATGCTACGAATAATACTCTCCCTTATCCACACCTAGTGGTGCATAGGACACTGGTGCAGTGAATTTTGATAATTTGTTACACAAAGGTAAAATGATCAGTCTTACGGTTTAGCGCCAGTCCAAGGTATCACATATGAAATATTTTTATGTGAAAATTACATTTAAATAAATCTTTTATATTTACCCCCATCGGGCATTGAACACGCGACCTCATGCATGTCAGTCAAACGGGCTACCGCCATGCCGCTTGGCGGACAAAGTAGATAAATAAAAAGCTAGATCATAATATTTCAACATCTGCATATAATATTTATGTACGAGTATATATAGCGGTGGTTGTAGGTAAAATTTCTGAAAAATTGCCACAGCTGCTAGTTGGAAGCGAAGTGTGAAATTTCATTAATATCATCATCATCATACCATATTCGCTCACTATGTGGAGCATATGGATTCCACAAAACTGCCTCTAGGCCAAGCGATCGGCCTCCAGCTCCCGTGCATCCTCCCAAGTCAAATGCACGTCCCGCAGCTCTGACGCAAACTGAATGATAATTTGTGTATTTACGAATTTAAAACTAGTTACAAACAAAAATAATCCTGTTTTTCAAAGCCATAGTAAAGTTAAAAGTTAGTCTTATAAAAAACATTATTTCATCATACTTACTACGATGTACAATTACTTGCATATAATACATTAAACAATAATTGCTGAGCTGTACATAAACACTGCCCTTTGTTCCAAAGCTACAATTTAATTTGATTCCTATGAACCCGTAATAAGATCGAACATTCAAAAGCTAAGTAAGAAACCGAATATATTATTACTCTTGATTGTTTGTTGGGACTTCACACTCTCCCCTATTTTCTTACCCTGCCGCCCGCCGCGCAGCGCGCCGTCTGGAGTAATTAAATAAATAACATGAGAGGGGCTACATTCCTACTCACCACAAACGGTTGCTTGACAGATATACTATATAACTTAACAAATATACTAATAACAAAAATACTTATTCATTGACCTTTACTATTATTTTATTTACAGTGAAATTAATATAAATTTTTACCCATTCGATCTATACTGGGACGTTCCACGCATAGAATATGAATAATAATTATATACATAATCATATTTTGAACTTGGCTTGAACTTTGCTTAGGCAAATTTCACAAACTTACAAAATAATTAAGAACGATTTTTTTAATACATATTTTAAATGTGAGTGTTAATTTAAATTCCTTGGTATAAACATTTAAAATGCTGACTTTTTAACTTCTGCATTGTACCGGTGCTCTTTTTATGGAAAGATTCCTGACACCTCAAAAAAGCTCAGAATGCTCGCTTGTTGAGTTTTGAGAACAAATGTCTGTGAAGGGTACAAGGCATTAGGCTGTTTGACTTCATAACCGACCCTGAAGTTCGGGAACGGACGCATTAACCTCCAATAACTGGAGTGAAGATTTGGCGGTGGACCTGGCTTGGGCATGTACTCCTGATACCTCGGGAGAGCCTGAACCCGAGCTGCCTCTTCTTTACGCCTGCAGGATCCCGCCGTCTTGGCTGACCGTCGAAGACCATCCTGACGGATGTGCTCGGCGGAGCTGATGGTTGCGAGAGAACTGGCTGGTGATTGGGTCTCCTGGAGGGATCTAGTGATGTACACATGCTCCACAAAGGAGTGAACGTGGTAAAAGAAGATAAAGTATAAACTTATTGCATTTATTATTAATTTAAATGGAATTCAGATGGTTTAATTATGGTAGAAAAGCAACGTAAAATAATGTTGGTTTTTGAGTAGGTTTTAAGAACTATTATTACATGACTACATCAGTATGTTACATTTTTTTTATATACATAGATATCTTAAATTTAACTAAGTGAATAAGAGTAAAGATATCCGAGACGAACTAAGAAAGTGTATTTATGGCACGATTGAAGTGTCGCGCCTTTGCAGGGATTTACGTCGCCCTTGTGTGTAAACCCTTGTCGTTGGAAGCCAAACAACTTGTGAGAACCATGCCTTAATCAAAATCAACAAAGTTTGTTCTCGTATCACGCTGCTACAACTAATTAACCTTGGCTTCTTGCTTCCCTCTTCCGTAGTTACGATACTTACAACTTTACTTACGACGTCATTTAAAGTAGTACCTACCTACATTTTTTACATCGAAATATTTTTTTTACCTTTAAATAGATAAAGCTTAAAATAAAACAAATTTAATTTAAACATTCTTACAGCCTCTGGACGCCATACGTATTCGGTAGTAACTTCACTAAATATTTCTCTAAAATACTGTTTTATTGAAGGTTTTCTTAAACTTTGTATATTAAAGCATTACTTAAAGCGAAACGTAAAACATAATATTGGGTCTAACAACAAAACAACATTACTCTTTCATTTATTTGCGGTACTTATCTTCTTATGTAATAAAGAGAAATTCAAGAACCGTAAAATTTAACGGCTTTTTTTTATAATCCAGATAAAATGTTGTTTTTCTTTAATACGAGATATTTTACTGCTTCCAACGGGGGTGAAAATACCAGAATAAAAACTGGAATAAATGACACGTTTTGATGTTCAAATAAGTACGTTTATCTGTAAAAATTTCCAAGGTAAATGTACATAGAAGTTAGGACGCCTTGTACACAATTATATTATTCTCCTGAGGGAAATTCCCCGATCAAATTAGAAGGGTACTTTAAAAATATTTTGCAACCAGAATTACGTATTCAAATAAATGGTGTATAATTTAATGGAACTGTCCGTTATCCAAAATATTTTTGTCAAATTAAAGACATTTTTCATTTTTGACAATTTATAAGTGTAGGTTAATTAAGAAGTGAAATTTTATTATGAGATAAAAAAGTACCTACCTTTAATTTTCATTCGAACATACATTATGTAGGTATATGAAAAATTTGGTATTATAGTTATGTAGGTTTTATTATTTGCTAATGAGATAACGTTTATAAGCATTTTGATATCACGTTTATTTATCAGTTAATATTTTTAAATGATCTCCGATGAAAAGAAATCATTAGAAGAAAGGTCAATATTTAATATGTATTTTTTTTTATTTTTTTTTTTTTTATTTGTTTATGGACAGCCAACAGAAGCAAAGTAAGCGTAAGCGTGGCCACCATGTAAGAAATGTTCAAGATTCACTGCACTTGGTATATCAATGCAGTGTTGAATGTGCAATGTGCACCTTTGGGGGTGGATAAGGGAAAAAAGTGCCTAATAATAAATTATTGATACCTATGCCTAATAATTCTTACTGTCACAAACGTCTAAAATTAATTATTCAATCATTCATATCAGCCCGTGGAGGTGCACTGCTAGACAACTGGGCATAGGCCTCCCCCTGCCACCTCCACTCCTCCCGATCCTGCGCCGTCCCCATCCAACGTCTTCCAGCAAACTTCTTGATATTGATCACCCATCTCATCGGTAGACCTCCTTGGGGCCTCTGGTTTCGGTCTCCACACCCGAACGCGTTTAGTCCACTTGTCGTCCGTCATTCTAGCTACATCACCGATAATAATATAAACAATGATCAACAATCGTAATAACGAGTTGAAAATTGACGTTTAATTTATTTCAACTACTCTACACTTATATGAATTCCTTACCTACCTCTATGTTTGAAAAGGGATGTCAGTCCCCTTTCACCCCGACCTTCGTCCCTTTACTACCCTTGTATGTCAACATCTTTAATTTAGCCCATATACATGAAACCTATGCGTGGTCTCAGAATTTCAAATCAACTCTGCTTTTTTAATATTTTTGTAAATTGTTTTGTGTCTTACTATAGGACTAGTGGCTTATTTTACTCACAACATTGTTACGCAACCAATTTGCCTCCTGAGAGCCTTGACCATGCTTGCCTATTTTACAAGGCATCAGGTTCTCGGCGTCCTGGTCTTACGCTGTTGACAATCCGTCGGCAGTTCGCGTCAGAACTGCGGGACGTGGACTTGACTTGGGAGGATGCACAAGAGCTGGCGGCCGATCGCTGGGCCTGGAGGTAGTTTGTGTAATTCATATGCTCCACATAGGGAGCGGATATGGTATGATGATGATGATGAACCAATTTGTATTTTAAAATTTAAGCTTTCAAAAACTGTTTTAGTATAAAAAAATGAGCTATAACTACTTTCATAATACAAACGTATCCAAGAAGCTCAAATAGGTCTAGTCAAAGAAGAATCCGAGTGCTAGAAATTCCATATTGTAAATCACGACTTGCTCAGAGACATGCACAAATGCACATTTTATCGCCCCCAGTTTAATTAATTCTTTTTTAACTGACAATAAAATGGCATTGTCAGATTTCCCAAATTTTTCATCTTTTAAAAAATTAATACAACGTTGGATACATAGTGTAAAGGTAGAATCATTCTTACTATAAAGACCATAACTATAACATAATCTACGTAATTTTTTTATTTTATATATTATAATTATTTCCCCTCTTCTTCTTCCGGTATAAAGATACCAATATCTTGTATTCATTCTTTTTTTAACTATCTTGTTTACATTATCTGTTATTTTTTATTTCTACATGACTTTATCTTTCTCTTTTGCCACGTGCACACTGTATGACTTTCACAGTATACCCACAAACAGGCTATGCCTTGGTGGGATTTTTGTTTATATATTTTTTTTTTTGTTTACTGTACATATATGTGTTTTTAATGTATATCTATGTAAACAAAAAAAATTCTTTGAAAAAAAAAAAAAAAAAAAAAATGAAAAAATTAATTTAAAAAAAATAAAGGGAAGAAACTTTTAAAAATATATTTAAATCAAATACATTTATTACATGCATTTCCCATGATTTACATATAACACAATATCTTTTATAATAACATATTTAATACGACAAAGTGCCCTATAACCGTAAACAATAAATTATCACTTACATAATAATAAATACCTACACAATATTTTATTACTACCACTACTTTCCCTTATCTGCACCCAATGGTGCATAGGGCACTACATTGATACACCAATTGCAGGAAACAAAATTTTTATATTACGCAAATAATTTCTAAAATTTATTTATTTATTTATAATGGTGAGTTTAAAAAAAAATTAAATAATAATGTTCCCTCACTGGGATTATTGTCCCCTCACTGGGGTCCCGTGCCAAGGGAAATATTTTATTTTTTTATAATGAATACGGTATATTCTACATTTCATCTGAATTTCAGTAAAACATCAGCATTCATATACAATATTAATTAAATTTTCAATATTGCTAAAGAAACTCTACAGTAAACATTAATTATGGAAAAAGTAACTTGTAAACCTATTAAAATTTAAAAAAGTATTTTCCTTTACGATTTAACGTTTCTGTACAGTAGAGCAGAGTATAATATTGAACATCTCGATGGTAGATTTTTCTCTAGCCAATTAAAAATTGTGCTGAAAGGCTGAATAGAGAGGCTTCTATAGTAGGTACAGTTTCCCTTCAAACAATAATGTAAAAGATCTGGAGCGAAGATCTGTTGAATCAAAGGGATGGAAACAAAGAGGGTGAGATGGAGATATAACTAGAGAGACAGAGAAGGCACTTCAATATGGTAATTAGTGAAACAATATACCTAAACAATGTATCTTTATTAATAGAATTCATTGAAACGATTCAAATAAATTGAAGCGATTAATACAAAAATAACAGCGTTTTGGAAGTAATCATATCGACGTCGACGCCGACGGTGGAAAGGAAAAAGTTACTAAGCGACATAATATGTGCAAAGGGACATGATACCATTAATTATTGTTAATATGTCACTTGGTGTAGTTTTCTTTTGGACGATTGTGTCGCTTAGTAACTTTTTCTATTCCAACGTTGATAATATACATAAATATCACGAATTCCAAATTGCATTAACTCAGAAAATTACACTTTTGGGAAATCGCAAGAAAAACGGATTTTGTTTCAATTCTGTTTTATTGAAACTGGATTACTATTAAAAAACTTGATATTCGATAAAAACATATTTTTGGATAGAAATGTGGTGGTTCATTTTCGACCAGTTAAGACTTAGTGCACTATACATAGTATTCATATTGGGATACGTTTTATTTTCCTTTTTTATTTATGTAAAATAATAGCAATAATACACCTAAGCGTTTTGTAAGTTATTTCTCTCTCTTTTTGGATCTCTTTGTGTGATTAAAACATACAAAAAATATTGAAATGTTTTTTAAACTTTAAATTAACTTAAGTATGAACGATCGTTTATACGAAGAAAAATAACGTTTTTGATTTTTTTTTATTATTATCACTTAGAGTTAGAAATAAAATACCAGGAACTCCGCAATTAATTTAGTTTTATCACCACTAAAGGCCAGATTGCCCAAGAAACGAAGAAAAAAACTTTAATAAAGCCTTTGTATATTGTAAGTCTATGTGGGTATCACTAGATCCCTCCAGCAGACCCTGTCACCAGCTAGCTCCTCCTCCCACGTCAGACCCGCCTCCATCAGCTCCGCTGAATACATCCGTAGGATGGTCATCGACGGTCTGCCAGGATGGCGGTATCCTCTTTCTCTTTACTTATCGTCTCCTGCGTTTAAATATTCAGATTTCCCAACAAATACACCATACTCCACACACATACAACAACACAACATACACATGACATAACATAACCACTTTGTATACTATTGTTTGCTCACTTCACGTCTTCAGAAATTTGTCTTTTACATTGTGTTGTCCACGTAATTGGTGTTATGTTGTATATGTTACCTCATATTGAAAATTCTTAGTTCATTGTACCAAACATAGCACTGTGTGCACAACATTAAAATATAAAAAATGTATTGTCATATGCGATACCTTGGACTAGCGCTAATGCCTAAGACTTGACCATCTTGCCTTCATGTGACTAATTATCAAAGTACCGATGCAGTACCCTATGCACCATTGGGTGCGATAAGGGAGAGTAATAGTAGTATAAGTCATATTTTCGTTGTAAACATCTATTGTCTAGGTTGTGAAAAATCGATAGGGTAAAACGAGAAAAAATTCCGCCTTTGGCACGTTTTCCAAGAGCTTAAAGCTGCATAATGCAAACGGCTATACAAGAATACAGTTGAGTACCTTTACGGGAACGTAATGGAAACTAAAGTGTCCTTTAGTTACATTATTGGCTCTAAGTGTGAGTCAGAACTTGGAAATCGATTTGTTTGCCTCGCAAGACAAAGCGACTGGTCAACAAGCAACGACTGGGATTAATACTTCAGAGATCAAACATTAACTCTTCGATGTTCACCTTTGTTTGAACTGAAGTGCATCGCTTTGTATTGTTCGAATTCATACTTGTCTATGAATGTACATTGTACATAAATGTTGTGTTTGAGTAATTTGTGTATTTGCATCCCCTTTGTTCGCTGTCTTCTTGAGAAAATTCACCACAATAAAGAAAAATCAATAATATATAAATATTTCATATCTTTCGTGCAAACATATGAGAATAAATGCAAATGTAAAAAGCTGTACGATTTCGATTTCGAAAATTTTATTAGAGTAAAATTTTGATGTGGATGTTTGTTAATTAGCGGAATGGAAAATGTTGTAATATCTTTTATATTGTTGTACAACTTTGTTGTACAAACAGTGTTGTCATACGTCAAGTGGCCACTTAACCCCGCAATTGACAGATCATAGGCCCTGTAAACGTTTGAATATTCACATTCCCTAGCTCTTAATTATTTATCTCATCTGAAATATCGTAATTAAAAATTTCTGTACTTCCCTAATGGTTAAATCCCAAATTTTGGTGCAATGTTAGTTGTTTAATATTTTAAGTAGTGAATTGTGAAAAAGGTTTTTTATTTTCCATACCAGTTACCAGTAGTTTGAAATATTTTAGGTTTTATTAATGGTGCCGTAATATTCCAACATATTGAATACGATGTTAGATATTTATAAACTTTGTTAATAACTTAATTACAAACCATCACGCCATTTCCCCGAAGAGGTAGGCAGAGATGATAGAACGCCAACGGAAGCGCTTTTCAGAAAGAGACTTAAAACATACTTGTTTAAGAAATCGTATCCGAGTGCTGAAGTTACCGTTTAGTTATATGTAATTCTAATATTAGTTTAGGTATTTTATGTCATAAGTATGTATTATTAAGCGCACCTAATAAGTCTAGTATAATTTTGTACAGCGCCCTTGAAGTGATTTACTCACGAAAACGGCGCTTTAAAAAATTGTCCGCATTTATTATTATTATTATTATTATTATTATTATTATTATTCACTCTGCCCTGGCACACTACCCTCGCTTCCACTACATCCATTCATCTTCTCATGCAAAAACGCCGATTATTCCGACTTTTCACATTATCCACTTTCAAGTACTTGTACTTGATCATGCCATGTCTTTCTCGGTCTTCCTCCGCTTCTACATCCGGGCAAACTTGCATTATAACTTATTTTAGTCGTTCTTTCATCACTCATTCGCTCCACATGATCGAACCATCGTAAAACCCCTGCTTAATTTTGTCGATGATGCTTATCTCAGCCTTACACGCTGCTCTGACTTCGACATTTGTACACTATCATACAAAGTCTTACCACACATTCGGTATACTTTCATCCTTCTTTTTCCAAGTCCAGGCTTCACTCCCCATACATTAGGGTTGGTACCAGAACTCCGTTACGAGCTGCCAATTTTTCTTCTTTCGGCAAGCTCTTGTTTGCCACTATCGATGAACTTCGTTAATTTTGAAAAATGCACTGAAAGGTCTCATTAGGAATTGTAAGGAAAACATTGTGTTCATGAAAGTCGAAGCATTTTTCAATTTTTTTTTAACAATGGTTCAGTAGATTAGGAGAAATAGCTATTCGTCATGCGCATTTCTAGTGAACAAGGGTGAGAACGATTAACTGAGGTTAGTCACGAACTTCTAGAAGAATTATATTGTATTTTAACATTACAAAAGTGTGTGTTTGTACAAAGGGTTTGTCATTTTAGTGGTAGCGCAGCGTATTGATCTATGTAATATCTGCTGCTCTTCCAAATCCGCACCCAATGGTTCATTAATACACCGAGAGGAGTGAATCTTGATAATTTTTTACCTGCATGAAGGCAAGACGATCAGTGTTACGCTTCAGCGCCAGTCCAAGGTATCACATAAGAATTATCTTCAAATAAATATTTCACCTTCATCAGAACCCGAATGACCGCCATCGGGAATAGAACCCGCGACCCGTTCACCACAAGGCGGACATTGGAATAAAAATACGATTGAATGGCATAACTCAAATTAGAGCATCAGTTCAGTGCATAATTCAGATTAAAACATTTCATATAGTGAAATGTTGTTTATTTATTTGTAACGATTGATACTAATCGGGTTCTATTTTGTACAAAATGTATCGAATTTTACCTGATTAGTAAAGCGTTACTAACGGATGGTTATTTTTAGTTTCGTGCAAGAAACAAATTTACCTCATTCCATTCAATGTGTACCTTAGGCCGGAACATCAATGCTTTTTTTTACGTTATATTATATTTTTGGTTACCTAAAAACCGTTGTTTTTTACGCCAAAAAAAAATTGTTACGTGGACGTGTTTCTTAAGGGTAGATTATTTTTAAGGGGTAGATTATTTTTAAGGTTTCCTCCAAGACAACATAACACTTTTTTTTATTTGTAACAATTCCCTAAGGGTTGTTTTAAGTGGTAAAGAAGGTACATTTTTTAATTTAAGGGATGGATTTCGTTTCCATAATTCTGGCAGCTGAATCGTATTGAGTGACGTTAGAGATTTCATCCTGAAAAATGTGTTCCCCAAGGATTGTCAATATTCAAAGCAAAGACTTTTCTTTATTTTCTCGTATTTTCAGTAAATTCGTCTCTTGAAGTCAAAAGTATAATATATAATGATTTGAACATAAGCAGAATTTTTAACGGTCGTTGTTGATTCTATCTGTTTTGTTTTTTGGGATTATCTGTGTTATGTTTTTTGTATTCTCCGACCACAGTTCCAAGCGCATCGTAAGAAACATGTCAAATGTGGCGTGTTTATGTACTTGGTATTTGTACCGTGTCGCAGTCGGCAGTAAGTATTTTGGTGTTTGCGTGTAATACTGGAAACTATGTGTGTTTTAGTTTAAGTCCGTGATCTCTGTTAAAGTTGTTTGGATGTTTGTGTATTTCTAAATTATGCGTGTGTTGTAGTTTTTTGGTTTGTGTAATATTTTAGGTTCAAAAGCGATAAAGTGTTCAGTCTCAAAAAAAACTATTGCCGACTTGTCAGGGTGTCCAAGATTACATGCTCTTTTATGTTCGTCAATGCGTTTCTTTACAGACCGTCCTGTTTGTCGAATAGGTATATACTTTATAGCACCCTTGGCAGCTTAACTTATTTACTTTATGATTTTTTAAATGGGATTTACATTTATTTTTTACCTTGTTTATGATTTACAAGGTTTATATTTCATCAAGTGGATTTTTTTTCATTGCTGCTTCAGTTTATAATGAATCCTTATCCTATGGGCTTATTAAGTGATCCTTTATTTTGCTTATTGTTCCAAACGCGGTTTTTATATTTTGTTTTTAAGCACTTTCGCAATCCTGTCTGTAACGTTTTTTATGTAGGGTAGATAGGCAATTCCTTTAGATTGTTCTTATTCAAAGATAACTTTTGTAGAATGCAATCTTCAAGCAATCTCCAATAGAGCTTGTAGATTTTAACTTGTAGACTTAAATATGTGAAATAATGTGGACCTTCACAAGTTGATGCGATGATGGTGATTTAAAAAAATACACACTTAAATTATTATGCGCTTTTGAGAAACCTTTAAATAAATAACCCACTTAATGAAGGAGCTTTTATTTAGCAACATTGAGAAGTCATACTAAATATTAAGCATCTGTACATAACATAGTCCGTGCGTCAATATTGTGTGACGAATGTTTTATTAACCCTTTATTTGCTATTTCATACCGTACATTGCATAAAACTTTATCATTATTAAGGCGATGAGTACCTACTAAAATAGCAAACTGACATTTAGCTAGTTTAAATAATAATTCAAAAATAATACAATGATTAAGGACGATTTATTTATAGCGATACATATTTTTTATTATAAAAAAAACAGCAATTCATCTGCTGTAATGATGTTTCTATTTATTTCAATTCGTAAATACTGTTTCCATGCCGAAGCCTACGTGTTGTTCTTGAAAACAGAAACCAAGTAGTGGTGGAGTTTGGATTCGAGCCGGGATCTCTCGAAAGTTGCGACGCTACTACTGGGCCATTACTCATTCATAAAAGTAAAAAAAAATTACAGCACAGTTTAAATTAATAGTTGGCAATAATAAAACAATTCAAATGATCAAGAGCTTTAAGCAAATAGAGGACGCACAGGATATGTTTTTAGCGATCAAGACGTTTTTTTTTTTCGGGGTGTAACGGGTTAAACTAGGCTGTTCTTTAGCTTGTACCGAGCACTAACCTCTTGTGTTAGTAACTAGGTCACCAAATTTGTTCTGCGCATGCGTTCTTATAAATGATTAGCTCATAATTAACTTGATCATGTTCTAAACTTGAGGCAAATTGAGAGCAAATTCAAGCCCGAAAATCACTAGGCGCTGTTAACATTGTGCAAGCTATCACTAATTTGAAATGAAACATCTCTTTGTGGATCAAACACGTTTGCATCGTGTCAAGAAACGTAGCAATTTGTTGTATTGGAACAAGATTACTTTTTCATGTACCAAACTTATTAGTAATTACGTTAAAAAAAATATAATGTATTTAAGAATTTTTACAGGAATACTAAATGAAAAGCTAATTGCATATTAAGTTTGAAAATTAAACGTATTAATGTTAATCCAGTATAATATTTATTCTAGGTGCTAAAGGATGAATAATTTTTCCATAAAATTAATTTATGCTTAATTTTCGTTGTGACAAAATGAACGCATGTACCTGCTGTTTAATTTTTAAACCATTCATTTATTTTTAGGTACATTTGGATGAATTTCAGAAGCTACCTCCCAGACCTATAATTTAATGTATTTTTTAAATATGGGTAGCATTAAAAAGCATATTGTTTTTACAATTAAAACTTTCTTGGAAATTTTCGTTATGCCCGCAAAAATAAGCTGGTATAATTTCTGCAACAAATAAATTCCGTGTATTTTAGCACACATCGAGTAACTCAATATTACCAACGAAAAATTAACTAAGGCTTCATGTTTTCTCCCATCATAAGTTATTGCAAAAATAAATTGTGCTCAAATAACCTAAAATTTTTAATGAAAAGTTATTTAATTTTCCCAGAAATAACTAAAATATGTTTTAGTACTTTGCTAGTAGCTCACTCAGCCCTTGTCTTAAACCAACTCTGTAGCTATTCTCTTCTATCACACTGACATTCTGTCAGTTGAACGATTCTACATCACCTACCCTCCAGAACTAGCTGATGGACGACTATGTGAAAAGAAGTTAGAAATCAAGTTAATAGAAAAATTAAATCATTGAATTTATGTAGCTTTGATACATAAATTTAATGCTACTATAATATTGACTTGCAGTTACTTCGTGAAAATTCTCATCAAGGATGTTTCCAATCAATGTTCCGTAATATTGTTGGTAAATAACAATAGTACATGATGATTAGAAAATATATTTTTGTACCAAAATGCTGCAGAGTAGTTTGCGGTTATTTTTCATTATTTTTTAACGAGCGCGAGGGCTCAAATTCCGGCATATTTCTATAAAAAAGTTCTATAGATCATTTCGCGAAAAAAATTAGCCACCGAGTGATGGATGGAGCGAATTTTATCTCCGCGAAATGGATTTTTGTTGATACATATACAGAGCAAAAAGTGCCAGAACTGGTTCGCGCTTTCTAAGGACGAGGCGATAAGACCACCCCACCCCCTCTCTCTCCCCCGGATAACCGACAAGTATAAATGTGATAAGTTAGCATAGCTGGTGAAGGATCTTTGAAAGACGATCCTGCTTATTTTTGGATATTTTTTTCGTAATGACAAACCGTCTCTAATCCTCATTTGAAGGGATTAATAAATCTACCAAATTTTTATCTCAAATATTTTGGTTATTTTTAGAATCTCATTATGGCCACTTTGCCGCTTTTTAGAAATGAAATTATTTTTTCAAATGCAGAATTTTCCATATTTTTTTTACTTTTTAGTTATTTTTTTTACCAGACCCAGCTTAAACAATAATGTTTGGATGGATAAAATGTTATGTTTTTCGCTAAAATTCAGTATTTTATTTCAATATCATTTCTTCAGCATCGATTATTTCTACATTTTTCATGTTAAAAGTCATGACCTGTGAACTCATAATATATAGATATCATGGAAGAGTTTTTTTTATGCTTGTCAAAAAAAAGTGCTCTCTAGAATATGCAATGATTAGGTATTCCACTTTTAGAAAGTTAAATACCCAGTTATTTAATGAAGTATTGATATCAATTTCTGTATTTTTATGTAATTTACAAACATGCCTATACATAATTTTATACATACTTGTAATGTTGTACCCCTCTGCCATGTTGAGAACTTAACAGAACAGCAAAATCAATAACACATTTTTCAGAGCAAAAATAACCTTTTCCCCAATATTATTTGGGTATATTTATATTTTATCAATTTCGTTGAAACAACGTCTCTTTATATGAAAAGAAACATTTTTTAAATGAATCAAAAAAATTCAATTAAGCAGCTCTTACCCGAATTGTTAAAACAAATCAGAATTCTAAACTCAGTTAGAATATTTAACGTCTTGAATATATTCCCAATTAGTTCAAATATTTGTTTACTGATTTCATTAGCTTTGTTCGGAATTAAAACGAACCACGATACGGGATAAGGCCAACACAACAATACTTTACTCTTTAACAATACGATCTCTAGAATTAATCAAGAATATTCCTGCCTATTATGATTTGAATGGGGGAGAATTTCCTGCCGCTTTTATAATTGACTTTATAATAAGGGCAAAGAATGAGACGAAGTTTACGGAGCAGAGATTAAATTAAACCTTTTTAATTAACTGTTTCTCTTATTGGGTACTCGAGTGCTAGTTAAGTCGTTGAAACCTTTTAAGGCCACAAAGTTTGGAGGGTTGCGGTAGTTCGGTGGTGATTTTGCTCCTTATGCGGTGGGAAATACGAACTCCCCAAGATGCAATACGATATTCAGCTTATGTATAACTTTGAAATAGGAATTTTCAACATTACAACATGCCTTGCTGCGTGAACTTAGAAACCGCAAAATATCCATTACATTTCATGTGTTTTTATAATGAAAATATTTTCTTGGCTTCCAAAAGCTATTCTTTTCTCTTTTGAAAATTACGCCGAAGTCATAGATAGTAATTATTTCAAACAATAATTGGTAAACATTTATGTACTTTTTTAAAATTGAAATTAATGGTACATATACCTGCAACGGAGCAACCATAGTATCAATAGTTATTGTTCATATGCAAGACTGAAATTTTTTAAAAAGAAGTTCAATGATAAGTCTCCCTTTTAATACGGGTATTTCCATATTTTAGGCATGATTTTAAATAGGTGATATGGAATAGTCCAAAGAAAAAAAAACTTGCACTATCGAATTGTTTACGTTTATTACAGAGCAGCGCTTGCTCCACATGTAGAACTAATTTGCAAACAAGTAAATTAAGTAATTTTGAATAAACCACACCCATAAGGGGAGAAAGTGGGGGTAGCGGTTCGAATTCCATAGAAACTCAATATAATTTAAATCACATAAAAGGATTCCGAGAATTGCTATACTTGCAGTCGTAAAACTATTATATAGAGGGTGCCTAATACATTTGGTAAGGGCTGTACGGTACATCCATCTAGCGTATCCTATCCCGCAGTCGCAGGCTGTACGCGGCCACTTCCGCCGAGTGGAAGAGTTCACAGATTATTATACCAGAGATTTGCGGGAACTCTCTCTCCTACACACTTCACTGTACTTCATTTTCCGTACCCACTAACCACAGAGGGGCTTCCGGTGCGGGAGGAGTGACGCAATCATCGGCTTATGTCACGT